>JACEEZ010010077.1:0-13490 GCA_016584305.1 Chionoecetes opilio | reverse complement strand
AAAAAACACATGTTTATTTGCCATCACAGATGTTAGTTGTTGGAAAAGGCATTTTTTGCAGGCAAAAATTCCGTATGATATGCGACAGTTTTGTCACAAGTAAAATCAACCAGTGGAAAAACATTGTCATTAAATGTAGGGCCATAGCTATTGGACAAAAAATTACATATCTACTTAAGGTTATCAGCCAGCATAGCATATTCCTTTGAGATAGCAGTCAGCACACGATACTGGCATTATGTCATGGTACTATGCTACTAAAAATACAAGAATAACAACTAAGGCCTAAATTTAGACATGCAGTAGCATTACAAAAACCCTCCTCCAAAGAAATTATCTTTGTCTAAACTATCTATCTTTTTTTATATAAGAATAAACCGTATGCTAAGTTCTGCAACATAAAATTTAAAAAGTATGGGCAAATAATTGTCTGCTTTCTTCTCCCAGATTTGATTCACTGCATCCACAGCACAGAGACTTAAAGAAAGAACTTGTCTCCAGTTATCTCTCCCGCCATCCAAACGAGGATCCAAGGTTAGGAGGCGTCTTCTTAGAACTGGCTGAGTGGTCAAAGAAACCCAGAACCATCAAAACTCACCTACCTTTGTCTTTACTACCTCCAGATCTTCTAGAGACGAGCAAGGTATGTATTATTGGCAAAATAATATGCTAAAAACTAAGGTGATAAATGTATAATCATCCTATTCAGATCGTTAGGCATTTATGTCTATGTACATGTATGTGTGTGTGTGTGTGTGTGTCCAGCTCTCGTCGGGGTCGGAAATGCCCCAATTTGCTCCGAGTCATTGTCCGATTCATGAAATATAATCATGGCGCGACGTTCACTGGGTGACCTGCGAAAGTTACAGCGCAGTCAACTTCAAAGTATTGCGAAGGACGAGCTGATCAAGGCAATATTGTCTGAAGGTTGCATACGGTGCAGCAAGGTTGGAAGTTCGTTTGTCAAGCATTTTGACGCACCCGTTCAACGCTCACCGCTGCCTGAAGTCGCAGTGGTAACTACGATGCTGAAAATTGCTGCTGCAATTCTCCACTCTCTAGGTTGCAGTACAGGGAGTTCTTAGGAGGGTTAACATACCCCTGCTCTGATATCACTATTGTTAATGTTGCAGTTAGCTGTTTGGTTCCTGTTACTTGGTGGGTAGCCAGTTATTCATATTTTTTGTTGTGTAAATATATTCGGGGTAATCATACTCTTTGACTTTTCTTCCCACCTTTCTCGAGATTGATGATATTAATTGATAACCACCTCGGCCCTGACGTGGAGCCTATAGCTCATGTAGGCTATTTATTCTTCGAGGGCTCAGGTGGTTGGCCCTGCACAATATGGAGGGTCATATGTATTATTGATTTCAATCAGTCAAATATTTACCAAGCCAAACTTTACTTTCACAAGTATCAGCATATGCATAATCCACAATAACTCTTATATATTGAAAATATGTCTGTATAGTATCTGCATGGCTTTTGAGCACGAATTTCAAAGGCAGTATTGCGTCGCATACTTCCAGAATTGGTTTTCACCTACTAGTATTCTTAGGACACAACGTTGAGTGGTGATGAATATACCACACATATATATATATATATATATATATATAATATATATATATATATATATATATATATATATATATATATATATAGATATATATATATATATATATATATATATATATATATAGTATGTTTCAGGTGACAGAGACACTCGTCATACTTGGGGTTGTTTATGCGCAACGTTTCGCCAAGGCACTTGGCATCATCATCATGGCCTTGGCGAAACGTTGCGCATAAACAACCCCAAGTATGACGAGTGTCTCTGTCACCCTGAAACATCAAGATGTACCAAATAAGAAAATCAATTATATATATATATATATATATATTATAGTATATATAATATATATATATATATATATATATATATATATATATATATATATATATATATATATATAGATATATATATATATATATATATATATATATATATATATATATATATATAATATATATATATATATTCTTCATATAATGAAAAATATATATTATCTTCATATAATGCACTTTTTAACATAACGGAAGTGTTTTCTAGTAAAGATTTGCTTAATGAACCTTACGCATCTTTGATTTTCTAGTTACCTACATTATTTTCATCTTTTATGCTGATCCATAGACCACGGGTATACCTGGACTGCGCAGGGAATATGGGCCCCCTGTCCCCAAAAGGGGCCCTGAAGTCGGAGGGCCGCTCGGATTTAATAATATATAAAATTATATATAAAAGTAAAATATATATATATATATATAAAAAACGGATCATATAGACTGGTTTAACCAGTATATATGATATACGTACAGGGATGCCCAAAAAGGGAAAAGAAAAAAACCTGAAAAAATAATAGGGCGATCAACCACCCGGGGCGAGCGAGGCTAAACCGACCCGAAAGCGAGGGGAACCCCCAAGGGGGGGGTTTTTCGGGTGGCACTGAAACCCCCCAAAGTTTTTTTTGAAATTTTTTTCATGCTCGGAGAGAGTTTCGGAAGGTCCTTGGTTATATCATAAAAATTTTCGGGTTTCTAAATTTTGTCTGTTTTTTTTGTCCCCCAATTTGTGTTTTATGTTTTAAATCTCTGGCCATACTATTTTGAGTATAACCCTCTGGCCAATTGGCTTCCCTCCTGCTGTGGCACCCCCTGCATTGAACCTCCACCCTGGACCCCTAAAAAATTGACCCCCAGTGAGGGCAGGGGTGCCAATCGATACCAGACCCCGGGTAAACCAGAGCTATCTCACCTGGCTGTGGTGCTTTTAATCCACCCCCAACATACTGGCTGGGGGCTGCTGTATTCCCCCCCCAACATACTCCTCCGGAGAAAACTTTTTAGCAGTGCGTCAGGAGATATCGGCAGCCTAGTTTTAAATTCCCCGCTAGGCAGCCCAAAAATGTTTTAGGGTCTGGGGTTGGTCAGTCCCCCAGGGAAAGGTTGGGCGTGGGCTGGGCCAACTATGTACCCCCCCAAAAAAAAAAAATTACCCAAAATCTCCCGGGACTCACAGAAGGGACCCAGTTGGCAATAAAATACTCGGAAACCCGCGAACCCGCGGAAAATTGAATCCCTGACTGAAATTCTTCGTAAATGTTTTTTTCCCTATAAAATTATCAAATAAAAAACAGAAAAAACCCACGATAAAGAAATCCCTTTACGGGGACTGAAAAAAAATATGCATGAACTTAATTAATATTCATTTCCCAACTCTTCGCCATTTAAAACTTTGCAAAGTAAAACTTTTATCATAAGGGTTTTCAATAGAAGCGCATTTTTATTAGCTCTCCATTGCTATATTTCGTTATCTGATAAAATGAATTAGAAAACCCGCAAAATTAGCGTTAACTAAAAAAAATAAAATCATCATCGGGGAATTTTCCCGATTGATTTAAAAATTTTTTATTTTTTCAAAAGCTTTAATTTTTTAACTTTGGTTAAAAATTTATTTTCAGAAAAAAGAAATATTTTAAATAAATAAATAACCTTTATCAATCGGGGAAAAATTTCCTATTGATGATTTTTTTTATTTTTTTTAAAAAGCTAATTTTGCATGGGTTTTTAATTAATTTTTTCAGATAAAAGAAATATAGCAATGGAAAGTTAAAACAAAAAGCGTTCATTTATACCCCTTTTGATAAAAGTTTTTACTAGCAAAGTTTTAAATGGCGAAAAAGTTAAAATGAATAAATTAAAGCATAACCCTTCAAACCGAAGGCTTTTTTTTAAGCGGGGTTTTTACCGGTTTTTTTTTGAAAAAAATTATAGGGGAAAAACACAAGGGGAAACCTTTTTAAAACTGAAAACCATTTTGATTTCCCGTTTTCCCCAATTCCGGGGCGCCCGGGGCCCTTTCGGGGGCCCAAAAAAGGGGGAAATGGAAAAGGGAAATCCCTTGCTGGGTTTTAATAAAAGGGTTGGGCCTAAATTTTTTGTTTCCCATAATATTTTTCAAATCAAAATTTCCGCGAAAATCCTTGAGCAAAGGAAAACTGAATTTTTAAAAAGAAATTTTTTTCTGTTGGTTTCTTTTTGGGTTTTTGTTTTTATTTTATAATGATTTGAAAAACTTTCCAAGATAAAAATTTAATGTAAAATTAATCGCCTCGACCAACTTAAAATTTTTTTTACCCCTGAAGGTTGGGGCAATGAAAATTTTTGGGCCATGGGTTCCAGTTTTCTAAAAAATTTCTGTTTTTTCTGGCAAATTTTTCAAAATACAATTTGCAAAATTGGGCCCCTTGGAAAAAAAAAAAAAGAATTTTTTTTTTTCGGTTGTTGCTGCGCCTTCGAAATTTAAAATTTGAAATTTAAGGGGAAAAAACCGCCCGGGGAAAATTGGTTTTTTTGGGGGGGTTGTGGCATTTTAAAATTTGGGGGATTTCCCCGAAACCGTCGCTTCTTGGGAAAATTTCCCCTTTCTACTGAATTTGGGAAAACAAAATAAAAAGGAAACCCTTTTTCTGCCTTTGGTTAATTTTTAACCAAACAGACGGGGTTTAAAAATTTTTTAACCCGTATAATTCCCCCTTTTTTGATTTAACAAAAATTTTACCCTTTTTCCTTCCTCAACTTTTTAACCTGGAAAAATTTTGGTTTTAATTTGGTTAAATACATGTTTTTCAGAAAACAGGCTTTTATACAATAATATAGGGAAGGGAAAAACGTTTCTTAAAATTTTACTTTTTTGGGGGGGTTTAAATGCATGGAAAAAAGCCCATATTTTTCTTTTAAGTTGACCAACTTTTTACCAAATTGTGAGTTAAAACTCCCAGCGACCACTGGCATTTCGGAGTTCCCTTTCTCTCTAATTCAAAACATTGTCGCGTGTGCAGTCCGGGTATACAGTGGTCTATGGCTGATCGTATTATGTGGGTGGGTCATATTATTTCTCTTGTATTTTTTTTCTTCACCTGTAAAGAGTGTATGACCCAAAGATTACCCAATAGGTTTTTCTTTCTCCCCATCTAGGTGGTGTACGTGGCCAGGAACCCTCGTGACGTGTGTGTCTCCTATTATCACCACCGTGTCCTTAATATCGGCCGAATTCATAGGCAATTTCCCCGGGAAATTTTTCTTGACTTCTGGTGCCGAGATTTGTGTAAGACATTTTTTTTAAACTTTATCCCCTAAACTGGTGTCTCACTACATCGTAACACTATTTAGTCTTATATTGTATGATTATATTTCAAACACGGATATGCATGTTCATAGGTAGGGAGAAAATGTCAGTCTTGTTTGTGTTTTCTGCATCTGCCCCTGATAATTGCTGCCCCTGCCACATAAAGTTTTACTGTTTGCCATTCCGCCTATTCAATTTACTAATTAAAGATTAATCATTACGTGCATCATCAAGCTCCTTCATTGCGGGATAAAAACGTCTTCATATAGTTATGTTTTTTTTCTTTAACTTTCTAGCAGAGTATCATAATATTTTGCTATTTCAATTTTAGTACCTCTCATCCCTACAAACCTTTTCCCAAATCGACTCTCAAAATCTTTCTATACTTCATAATGTTAGAGGTTGTTCACAGCAAATGACGTTTTTAAAAATGTTATCCACAGGTCGTCGGGGGCCTTTTTGGGAACACCTGAAGGAGGCAGGGGCCAAACGGAATCACCGCAACATTCTTTTCCTCTTCTACGAGGACATAAAAGAAAATCTAATGAAGAGCTTAAGCGCCTCAACGCCTTCCTTGGGACGGGCCCTGACTGAGCACCACTGCAGCAAGTGGCCGAGCATACCAATATTTCGCAAATGAAAAACAGGAAATCTGTTAACCCTCCACCCGAGTCTTATTCCGAACGTGCAAAAAAAGAGGGACGCAAGACTTCATCAGAAAAGGTATGTTAAAATGTGAAACAGGATATGCAGTTTTCAGCATTAAGAAAAAATACAAAAAAAATCTTCAAATTCATGTATAAGCGAGAGATTTATAGGTAAACGTATGTCACACTTTCTGTCACTTACAATTGCTTCTGTACAAACAAATGACACGCCCTCACAGTTTATATTGTGATCAGAAAGAAGAAGTAAGCAAGAAAAGCTAATGTTCTATACATATATATATATATATATATATATATATATATATATATATAAAATATATATTATATATATATATATATATATATTACTATATATTATATTATATATATATATATATATATATTATATATATATTATATATATTATATATATTAAAATAATATATATATATATATATATATTATATATAAAATATATATAATATATATATAAAATTATATATATTTATATATATATATATATAATATATTTATATATATATATATATATATAATATATTCTTATTATTTTATAAAATTATATATATATATATATTATATGTATTATTATATATGCCAGTTGAATAAGTTCTTTGGTTACTGCACTGAAAACTTTCAGGAACTGAACGTTGGAAAAACCAAAGGATGTATTTCAGAAAGAAAAGTTTTGCTTCATATTCCGTTGTTATTAAGCATAGCGTTTTTAAACGGATCGATTCGTACAAATATTTAGGGATTTGTCTGAACAATAAACTTTGTTCATGTTAACAACGTTATGTTACTTGCGATTCCCGGACTTTTGCGGTTCCCGGACCAGTGCTCCCCCCTATTAGTCCGGGAAATCGAGGTTTGTGTGTATTTGATTCCCATCAGCAATAGACTCAGGCTGCCAACATTTTGTACCCAAAACCGTCATCTTATGTCCTTTATTCCTCAAGCAGTGCGGCTTCACAATATGAAATTTAAAAGGTAATTCCTACCCCGCACATTATATATTACAAAGACTGATGTGATGTGATGTGATCTTTTTCTTTCTTTTTATCTTTTTATGTCTACTGTTGCATTTTGTGTGAGTGATTTTATCATTGTTTTCAATATCTACATGCGAGCAATGTAATTTCCATATATGGATCAATATAGTTAACCTTTCTCTCTCTCTCTCTCTCTCTCTCTCTCTCTCTCTCTCTCTCTCTCTCTCTCTCTCTCTCTCTCTCTCTCTCTCTCTCTCTCTCTCTCTCTCTCTCTCTCTCTCATTTTCTTTTCTCTCTATCCTTTCAGATGTATATTCTTTGCATTCTTGTAGATATATGAGTTTATTGTACATGACTGTCATAATCACAATTCATACATAGCATTGAATTTAAGCTTAATTAACATTCTTATGACTTCCTCTAGGAGCAACCGGGGACTGGGTAAAGTTTATCACTCCCGATCTGGAGACCAAGTTTCAAGCATGGATTAAGAAGGGCGGGGAAATCGCGAAGGAGATTCTTTTCAGTATCTGGCCATGAAGCACAGAAGTATTCATGACTGCTGACATGCAAAAGACAAATGGGAGAGACTGGCCTGAATAGGGGACACCAATGCTATCAATATTTTCATCTAAATCATGATTGGTGTTTTATTTACATATTCCAGGACATTGAACACTTTATAATTTTATTTTCCTATTTGGTGAAAAACGATGTAGGGTTCCATTAAGCCATATATAATGGAGGCGTTTGGGTTAAGGGAAAAAGTACTACGCACCGCCAGACTCTTAATTTCCGAATTATTTTTGTGGATCTCGGAGATTGCTCATATACGAGTGGTTGTTCATAACATTATTATTTAGATATTTTTATAATTCATTTAAAGCTGGTTTCGCGCCTTATAATGAGGTAACAACATATTTTGTGAAGTTTTGTTGATGTGGTCATATACGTCAAGGGATGATATATATATATATATATATATATATATATATATATATATATATATATATATATATATATATATATATCGGTTTTATACATGTGTATGAATATTCTTGATCTATACTATTATTTGAATACTCCCAGTGGTCACCAGCAAAGGTATGAAAACAACAAATCAAGATATTCGTCAAAGAGATTACGTTCCCATCGACAGAGGCTACAGGCGCAAAGGAATAAATTGGGCACATAAGGTTATGCTTCGTCTCTTGACTCATGTATGCAGGAACTATTCACTATCTGAGAAACAAATAAGTGTTAATGTATGTCTAATGTAGTTTTATTCACAGATTATAATTATACGCGTAAAACTGCATATATTTCACAATTAACAACCATTATAACCATTGCAAGAATATGTTATTGTTATGCATGAGCTATGCATGATGTGTTGTAGGGAAGGCATGTCTGTGTGTATTGTCTGTCTGAGTGGCGCGCGGTGGCACCTGGTAGAGGGGGTGTCGCGCGTCGCAAGAGTGTGTGTGAGAGGGTGGTGGTAGTTGCGACCTTGAACGG
Source organism: Chionoecetes opilio (assembly GCA_016584305.1). NCBI lineage: Eukaryota > Metazoa > Arthropoda > Malacostraca > Decapoda > Majidae > Chionoecetes > Chionoecetes opilio. The sequence goes on along the minus strand of JACEEZ010010077.1, from coordinate 5,124 downwards.
AGGGGTGGGAGGCTGGGGAGGGGGGCCAGAGGAGCGTGGCTGGGCACTGAGGGCAGTGGACAGTCACGCGGAGACCAGGGGCGGCATTTTGGAACACTACTAAGACCATCTTAGGGGACTAAGACCATCTTAGCGCTAGGTGGACATTTTCGGAAGCAAATTTCGCTCCGCCCAAGACAGTGCAGCGAGTGTAAACTAAGGCAGGGTTGGGGTCGTCTTAGCCCGCAATTTTCTCCGTCACCATAACAACAATGGTTATATTATTGGTTATATATTATATATTTTAGACTGTATATAGTATATTAGGCTGTATAATACACTATGTACATATATATAGGTGTAATAGGTGTTTTAGTCTGAATAAGGATAGAAATAAGTTAGCTAGATTGATTTATTACCGAGAGAGAGAGCGAGAAAAAGGTACGCTGCCCATACTTATAAAGATTTAGGATTCGTCTTAGACTCGCTCGAGTCTTAAATATGGCGGCCGGCGTCCTAAATCATTTCGAGCGCATCCTAAATCGCTAAGACTCGTCCTAATTTCGAGGTTTGGCTAGGACAGGGTGTGAGGTGTCCTAGCGAGCAGGGCGGCGGCTAAGACTCGTCCTAAGGACGTAAACATGGAGTGCTCCACCCACTCCTGAGAACTTTTCGTGATAGGATAGATGTACTGGACGAACTTGTTGATACATAACTAATCAAGCGATACCGCTTGGACCGAGAAGGGATTATATATGTGACAGACTAGTGGGAGATGTAATATAAAGCAACACTAAAAAATACGGCCATCAGTGCATGACAAGTCACGAGTGTGTTATTATTCACTCTTTGAGGTAGTCATGTTCCTCCTGCCTTGATATCATGTATCGTGATACAGATTGAAGTGCATCCCCACCAAACTGTTGATGAAGAATGGTATCATGTTGAGAATAAAAGCGATTTAGAGTAGGCTCACTATAAATAAAAATTTAAAAAATTGAATAAGTCGTGATTTATTAAGCCATGGAACAATATCCATATAACTCTATTTCTCTTCCCACTGCCGTAGTCTTGATAATTTTCTTATTTTTTTTTTGATATCATCTTTTAAATATACCAAACCCCACCTCAAAACCTAACTTAACTTTTTTGGTTAAGAACTAGATTCTGGTAGTTATGTTCACTTTATTATTAAATTGCACCATGGGAAGGAATTGGGGTTTAAAAGACCCAGAATGAAAAAATCTCACTTGAAAAAAGGTTAAATTGTCAGGCCGGGTCCTTAACCCAAACGGTAATATTCCGCGGGAGTTGCGGTGTGTTGGCGGGGGGCCAAACCCCCCGGGACATCCGCACCATAAAATTTTTTTTTTTTAAACCAAAATAACTCAACATAACCAAACCCAAAACTACCCTAAGCTTAACTAACCAAAACCCAAACCCTTTAACAAACCTAAATCAAACCCAAACCTAACTCAGCAATTTTATAATGGACGAACTTTGCGGTCGTTTTCAACACCGTATTTTTTCCTGGTTTCAATGGGTGCTTTTCTAATGGAGATATTTTTTTATTTTGCGAAACCCCCAATTTAAAAAAAAAAAAAAAATCATCACCGAATTTTATGGTACCTTTTCCCATTAAAACACTTTTCCCCACAAAAAAGCATTTAAAAACTTGGCCGGGAGAATTAGTCGGGCCCTTATAGGTTTTTGAAACCTAACCTAACCTTTTGGGTTTTAATAAAACCCAACCCCAAACCTGGAAATTTTAAAACAAGTCCCACGCAAAGCTGACCCCAATGTTGGCTCTAGTATTAACTTACTGTCTTTAGACCTTTTATTTTTTAATGAGTCCGTCCTTACTTTGTCTACATGGCCATATTAAATTTCAGCGATCCAAAATGTTATATTTTTTGTTTTGTTGCGGGTCCCGGAAAATGCCAGTAAAGATGCTCTAGCCGAAACGCCGTGTGACAACGCGCATATTTTTGCCACCACTAGGGCTTTTTTGGTAGAAAAATCCCAAAAAGAGCCAAAAAAAGTGTTGTGTGACACGGCCTTTAGGTTAGGTTGGGCAGGTCAGGTTAGGTTATTTTTAGTTGGGTTACGTTAGGTTAGGTTAGTGCACAGCAAAAGGGCTCGAAGGGGGGTGCTGGGTTTAGGCCCTGTAGATTTTGTCATCTTAGAATAGGGGCTCAATCTCTTATCTTTTTCTTAGGCCAACAAGCTTGGGGCAGTGAAACCTGGTTTTTGGGTGGGGGAGCCACACATAAGGGAAATAGGGCCCCCCCCCAAAAAAAAAAACCCCTTAAACTAGGAAATTTTTCCTAGTTCTGGACTTTATCGGAAAATTTTTCCCCCTTTATTGTGTGCCCCCCCAAAAAAGCACACTCATAAGGAAATATGACTCCCCCCAAAAAAACCCCGAAACAGGGAAAATTCCCTATACATAATTTAAATGGGGGGTAATATTTCCCGAAAAATTTTCATGAATAGGGAATATCCCTAGTTTGGGGGTTTTTTGGGGGGCCATATTTCCCTTATTGTGTGCTCCCCCCCCCAAAAAATCCGGTTTTCCCCCCATGTCCCCAACTTTTTGGCTATAAAAGAGATGAGAGTGGGCCTTTGTTCTTAAGATTTACCCCCACCTTAACCCCAAAATTATCTAAACCCAACATTATGGGTTTTTATTAAAACCTATAAACCTGCAAATTTCCGCCAAGTTTTTGTGCTTTTTTCGATGGATAAGTGTTTTTAATGAAAAGTACCATAAAAATTCGGGGATAATTTTTTTTTGTTTTTAAAATGGGGTTGCGCAAAAAAACATCTCCGGTAAAAATGGGCGAGAGTTTCGCGTCGTTTTCAGAGACCCGACTATTTTTTCTTGGGCCCCAAAAAGGGCTTGCTCTAAAGGGATAGTTTTATTTTGCGCAAAAAAAAAAAAAAAAAAAAAAAAAAAAAAAAAAAAAAAAAAAAAAAACTTAAACCCAAACCCCTAGGTTTTAATAAACCCCAAACCCAACTGTAAGGGTTTTAATGAACCTAACCCCAAACCCTATAGGGGTTTTTAAAGAAACCTAACCTAAACCCTTAAACCCCAAAATATACATCTTTTTAATCTTTTTTTTTTGGTTTTGCGCAAAAAAAAAACTTCTTAGAACAAGGAACGGTAAAACTTTGGAAGAATCCCTTCACCCCCATCTTTTTTTTTTTTCCCCCCTAGCCAACAAACCCCGGGAACTGGGGGAATCGGGGTTTTTTTGGGGGGGGGAAAAATATAATGATTTTTTGGGTCCCCAAAAATCATCAAAACACTATATTAAAAAACTAACCTAACCTACCCTTAAAACCCCAAAATATACCTAACCCAAACCCAACCCAAACCCTTAAACCCCAAAGTATACCTAACCTAACCTAACCCTTTCCAAATATACCTAACCTAAAATAACCCCAACCCAAAGTTTTCCCAAACCCAACCTTTAAACCCAAAGTATCCCAAACCCAACTTAAACCCCAAGTATACCCAAACCCAACCACCCAACCTTAACCACAAATATACCTAACTTAACCCAAGGGGGGGGGGGGATCCTAACCCAACCCAAAATTAACCACAAGTTACCCAACCCAAACCCAACTTAACCTTAACCCCAAAATTACCTAACCTAAACCCTTTAACCCCAAAGTAACCTAACCTTAAACCCAAAGTATACCCAAACCTAACCTAACCCAACCTTAACCAAAAGATACCTAACCTAACCTAACCTTAACCACAAATATACCTAACCTAACCCAACTTAACCACAAAATATACCTAACCTAACTAACCTAAACCTTTAACCCCAAATATTTCCCAACCTAACCCAACCCAACTGGGCTTTGGAATTTTTTTTGGGGACCTCTATTTCATGCGGCCGTGTGGGTTTTCCAAGGCTGAGCGCACGCTGGAACCTTTTCAGATGGAAGACAAAAAGATACAACAGTGCGTAGTTCTTTTAGTAAAGCCGGAAGGAGGGCTCCCAAAATATTTCCCAAACCCTATTTTTAGGGCCAAAAAAAAATAGTCGGGCTCTGAAAAAGACCGCGAAAATCTCGTCCTTAAACCCTTCTCCTTAGAAAAAAAACCTATTGTAGGCCGGAAAAAATAGTCGGGGCTTTGAAAACGACCGCGGGGTCCTCGTCCTTATAAACCCCAGCCCCGCATCTCTTCGCCGATCATCTCGGGATGGAAATTCCCCTCCAGGGCAAAGGGCTTTTTCTTGCTTAAAAGGCTGGCCAAGGATAAAGTCTTTTCCCGAAAATATTATTTTTTCCCCGTCGATAGAGCGAAAACAAACTGCTTTTGTCTTTTTAACGGAACGTTGCATTCTGGGACAATTATTCTTATATAATTCATTCGTTTAGTCTTCAGCAAATTTTCATAGAAAAATTAAACTTGTGTTTTTTTATTTTTATACCTTTCCCGTGACTCTTATTATTTTCATGAAATCCCAAATTGGACTCTTGCTAAAGTGCGTTCAGCGCTTCGTTCTAAGCCCCCTCTTAGGACCGTCTTAGACTTTCCTCGAACCTTTGGACGCGGTTAGGCAATCCTAGGACGAAACCTAAAACTTTTTAAGTATGGGCCCAAACTCTTTAAAAAACCCAAATTCTTTCCCGTTGTCTCACAAAGAGTCAGGTTTTTAATACAAAAATTTAGTTTTTAACAGTTCTTTGGGTTTCATGATTGGCTGAAAAAAAAGGGGAAACCCCGTAGTCTGTCTCTAATGGGCCCCCCAAAACGTGACGCGACGTGACGTCTGGTTTTTTTGTTTAATGTGGAAAAAGTCTCATTTTTGACAGAGAACTTTTGGTCCACGTAAACTCACACTGACCGTGCGTAGAGTCCCACACACGACACCCTGGGCCCAAAGACCCAAAATTACGAGTCGCGAGAGGAAGTGAGAGGTTGAACATTCACACCGGTGAAAACGAGAAAAAAGAGAGTTTCCTGAACCTACAAGTAATGAAATTCATTGTTATCCTTTTTAAAACCAAGAAAAATACCACTGATTTTTCCAAACCCTGCATGACCAGAGTGCAGACTACTGGTGCAACAACAAACCCCACAAACAGTGGTGTCTAGCAAAAATCGAATCCCGTATAAAC
>JACEEZ010010076.1:162500-183106 GCA_016584305.1 Chionoecetes opilio | reverse complement strand
AAAAACGTTAATAAGGGGTTAGAGGTTTGGATAACTGAGACACGTAAACTTAAGTGTAACAATCCAAGTTTGTTAAGGTCAGAGGTGTAAATGTTACATCGCTGTTGTTGAGGCGAACCCTAACCAAAATCACCCTCAAAGCACTTAAATCGTTTTGTACTGCAGAACCCCACGCTTCGAACGAGATAAGCCCGGGTCCCTATGAGGTTATGGGGCCACGTCAACCCGCGTTATGCTAACGCGAGTTGACGAGGTAAAAACACGACTTAACATGGTCCTGAGTTGCATGGTAACGGGGTTAACGCGGTCTGACGAGGCCTCGTTGCCGCGATTTTTGAAAATTTCAAAAATTTGTTGCGTCAGCCCACGTCAGTTACCCTGGACAGTGACGTGGCAGTGTCGTGACTCATGACATGGCTTTGTTTTTGTCGACGTAGCTGAGGAGGCATTAACGTCGCTGACGTGGCAATCAAGCGGACGTGAGTTGACGCGAAAGAATTTCCGCGTCAACCAGTGTCAGGTAATTTTCTCTAACGTGGGTTGACGTGTACCCGTAACCTCATAGTGGGACCCGGGCATAGTCACATGATCTGACCCAAAAATCAGTTCCTAGACAGCTGCTGGCGTGCGAGGTTGTCGGAGTTTCTAAGGTTTACTGGGTTTCGTCACTGCAACAAATGATTAGACACCAGTGTGAACAGTCTTGGTGATGGCGATGACTCTTCTTCCGTCCTTGGCTCCGCTACGTGTAACATGGTAGTACTCATACGACCATCATGGATGATTTGATGGATATTGTGTTTGGATATTTTTTGTAATTTAACATAAGGCAATGAGTGTCTTAAAATTATTATGGTATCCCCACGATCGTCAGACTATACGGCGCCGTAACAAAACATTATGGCTAAGTTCATGTTCCCCATAGAGGCTGATGGAAGGCCTTTGGCACTAGTTACGACCTCATAATACCAGACTCCCGCAAGTCAGCAGTCTATGCAATCAGCTTTAGTGTGCCCATTACCACATCGCCTGGGTAGACTGCAGCTGCTTCAAGTCAATACGAGATACTGTATGGTGATATTTTATTCATATATAAAGATAATATGCTATAGAGATACCATTACTTTACAGACCCAGTCAGAAAGCAAATGTTACAGTAGTTTAAATATGATGCCAATATGTTGTTAATAGTTATTATATCCTATGAGAGTTATTGAATGTTAACGCAGCTATCATACGAAGCTCATTTCAAACATAGACGAACACATTTAAAGTATTGTAAGACTTTGTTTTTATGATCCTATGGATGATTCATAAAGGCCAACTTAATGATTTAAACTGATGCTATGAGACAGCATTAGAACTATGATTAATTGTAAAACTTTAATTATCTTTAGTGTATGCAGTAAAGCTGCCTCAAAAAGTTGACAATATAAGACTATAAACAATACCTCTCTGATATCTAACTATATACTTGTCGAAGTACGAGAAAATATACACTTGCATGCTAGTATCAATACTTAAAGGTATCTCGGTCTTCTGGGACTGATCAAATCGTCATCTTCACTACTTGACGTTTGGTTCTCACTCTCATGTAACTTGCACATGTTGATGGATTTAGAAAATTAGTTAAACAAGCACTCCTTGGTACAACACCATTTTTTGGAAGCTTGCAGACAGAAGGTCCACGAAAGCCTCAGGAAAATTAAACGTCGGGGTGTTGCTGTTAACAATGCCTCCATACGGCAGTCTGGCAATTGGCACGCTGCTCATACTGCTGCAAGCAGTCTCTGCTACGAGGCAGTTGCAATGGTAATTCCGTTTCACCCTGCCTAAAAAGAGAAAAGATTTTTAAAATCAGATAATTCACATCATCACGATCCTCGGGTGCACATATCAGGCACGGAACTGCTTCAAACCTATTGGGCAGATAAGAGAATTTACATTAACTCCCAAGTGCAGGAAGGACCACACCTACACCATCAGGCTGATAACTACCGCTTGGTGCCCTTGCCTTACACCACGGCGTGTGCAGCGTGAAAGAAAAAGACGGCCATCCGTTCAAAAAGGGACAGCAAGCGGTTTTTATATTAATATTGGAAGAATGAATAGAATATGACATCAAAACGTCCTTTCTATCAATTTTAGAGGAGTAAATAGCATAAGACCTCAAACAGTATTTGTTATTAGTTTTGTAATCTTGAAGCAAATATAGTTCTAGCCAGCTGAGTAAACCAATTTATCAAACTACTTCAGCGGTATATTAATTATTTTTTAGTCATAAGATAACATCTGTGCATAATTCACAATCATAAGTGTTCTTCCCGTAATAAACCTTTCATCCAAAAATGAACTCCCTCTTATACGTCAGTAATAGAGAAAAAAAATCAAAATACCTTTTATGATTCAGTCAAAACGTGACTTTACAAAAAAAGGAACAGATCTGCAGCTCTCACCTTCAACTTATGCAAGTGAGTATCAAAGGCGAGCGAACGAAAAACTAAGGTCCCCAAAAAAGGGAGTAGAGTAATTGAAGAGTAATCCTCAAAAAAAAATACCGGAACAGTGAGTTAAAAACCCAGTCCCAAAACTATCAGTCACCCCCTTTTCTCCCTTCGCAATATCCCCTGCGTTTTTGTGTTTCGCTGCTAATAAGACAATGTTCGATGAAAGCCCAAAGTACTGAATCCCTTTTGTGTACGAGAAAAGGATGGACCCAGGCATGCCGCAACGGGGACCCGCCTGTACCGTCTGCCTGGAAGGCCGCAGCCTCCCCTTCACCTGTATTGATCGACCCTTGACAAGACTAACGTAGCATAAAAAAGTCGGGGATTAATGAAGCATCTTGCGAGACTCCCTCACAAAATATACGGTACTAATAAATCAAGCAGGAAAAAAAATGTATGTTATCAATATTTATCTTTTCCTATCCCCTTTACCCAGGGCTGTAATGTTCCTTTCTGCTTGTATCTTTCCTCACCTTGCCACCTCCTACCTCATTCGGAAAGTATTTATCGTCTGAGTATATATTATCTTCGCTTCCTTCCGCATGCCCCCTTCCCCCCCCCACCACACACACATTGCAGCCCCCCTTCCCTCCCTTCAACCCCCTTTAATCCTGTGCTCGTCTTGTTGCTTCCACTCTCACTCTCGCCTCGCCCTCGACTGGTCCTTGAGAGACCTCGTCACCCCTTCACCACCAACCCATCTTCCACTCTTCATTGCACACACACACACACACACACACACCCCCAATTGCTCTCTCTCTCTCTCTGTGTGTGTGTGTGGTGTGTGTGTTGCCTTCGATCCCGCTCTCGTCCATTCTCCTCTCCTTTCTCATAACTTTCTCGACCCCACACAGCTCTTTTCCCTCCCATCCTCCTCCCTTGGGAATTGGGTCTTTGTGATAGGGAAGAATTGAATTTTTACCTTAGGATATTAATAAAAAAAAGATTATAAATAGATAGCCATAAAATATAAGGGAAACTACGTGAGGTTGGAGGCCTACACGCGGTAGATTCTGTTACACTTACATACCTATAAAATCAAACCTTTCATCCCTATCTATAAAAATTTTCTTGTCTTCTTCTCCCAAACCATCGTTTGGGAGAAGAACCAAACTCCAATTGACTCTGCCACCAACTTTTGAATAACTGAGTCATTCCAATCGTGTACCACAAGATATTTCATAAACAATAAACACAGATATACGAACATTAACAAGAAATATTTAATTATATAGTAAAAGTGAAATATAAACTACTTAAGTCGTAGTTGTTCACAATTTACAAACTTATATACGTAAAAATATTCATCCCAGATAATAGAGTAAAATAACAGAAGAAACAAAGTAGTACATACGTGGGAGGCGGGTATGCTTCGCGCTGCTGCTACTGCGGGGTGACTCCGGTGCTATTTTCAATCCAGTCAAGAAATTGAACCACACGAGTGAAGCCGCCGGGTTTGGTCGGCTCGCACACGGTGGCTACAAAAGAACCGATGCCATAGATCTTCCCAGCTTTGTTGAGAGGGCTGCCACGCATAGTCTGGAAAGATAGGTAGTGTTTTCTGAAAATACTCGTTTGAATGAGCAAGAACATATTCAAATAGGTATGCCAAAGTTTCACAGTATGATCTTGATAGAAGTCTTACGGAGCAGATTCCCTTCCCTGCGGTGTCCTCAACACAGAGGATGTCTTCGTTGATGAAGGGACCCTAAATATTGGCACACTCAGCGTTACTAATGACTGGGACGTTAACTTCAATCATTGTAGACAGCTTCCTTCCTGTACCTGTTTGAACATTTCGGGGAGGTGACATTGTGTAATGCCTGGGTTTATATTTACTCAAGATAAACTGCAATGTAACACTCAAATGAAGGTAGCATTGGCTTACCACCAGAAGGCTCGCCAAAGCTCACGCCAGTCAGTGTGTCACCTACGGGCACATCTACACTTGGTAAATCCACACTACTGATGTGTTCTGGTTTCAAAAAGAAAACAAATAATCAGTTCCCAACATATCATAAATGCCGATCTTATTCCATGATAAAAATATTGCTCTCAATGAAATGTCTACTTTTTTTCCATTGATAAAAAAAAGTTGATTGTTTTCTAAATAAGTAAAATAACAAAATGCCTTGGTGGCAAAAAGGAAATAAAATTCATCTGAGTAAGCTTGAACCATTAACGTATATTGATATATTTGATTAACTGTAAATAATTATCCTCATTTTCGCAAGTTTTACTGTAATAATTTCGTTGATCGGCGGTTTACAGATGTTGTTAGATTTTAGATTTTTAATCCACTTGTGAGAAAAAAGTTTTACGTAAAAGAGAGAGAAGAGGAGAGAGAGAGAGAGAGAGAGATGTGCTCCCGTGAGTAACAGGCTCCGGCGCTGGATCACGGCGATGTCGTTAGCTAGGCGTAAAAGCCGTTCCAGTCTCGTGGATGACATAACACGTCTGAACGCATCCTGTTTCCCCGACACGGAGTCCATCACAACGTCACGTATCTCGACCTTCAAGAAAGAATTTATAAGAAAAACAGTCTTAAAAAAGTTGTTAGTTCACAGCCTGAAAACACACAACACACACACACGTACACAGTGTGGCGCGGATGGTCTAGACTCTTTACGCATAATCTTCACTTGCAATCAAATCAATCTATTTTATCTAACTTAGTTACAAATTACCACTACTTCTACAATATTTTAAAATACTGTTAAAGATAAAATTTACATGGACACGAGAGAGAAGCATATGCCAATATTTTGAATCCATAGATGCATGTATTAGGTAAATATGTATGGAACGTTTATAGCATATGTCTGAATGTATGAAATTGTTAAAAAAATATCACAGTCGGAGAGAGAAAGCTAGCAAAAGACGTACATAGGGTCGTTAATGTAATGCATAAAATCAAACTGGGTCGTCCCCCCCCCCGCACGCAAAAAAAAATGTTTGAGAACACACTGATGGTCTAGGACTGTAGAGCGGCGGTGCGAATTTTGTGGTCGCGCCCTTCAATCCCGCTGGCTCACAAAGGGGGATATTTTCTCCGACAAAGTAGACAGTTACGGTCCCCGCTGAGCAAAAGGATGGGGTGTGTGACTGCTGGTGAGGTCCCAGCTTTACCAAAAGATCGGTCTGTATGAGCTCTTTCCGGGAGGTAACAGCTGGTGATCGCGTGTTCCAACGCGTACTTCCAGGTCGTGGTTGAATGACACCACACGCCCACACACATAACCGTCCGAAATGGCAATTCTAACATATAAGTTTTGTTAAATCTAATAGGTTTTTTTCAATTAACTGAGAACCTAATCTATACAGTTTACAAACATTATTCACGATATATCTGTACTTCAGCCTACCAATTAGCTCCTGCTGTAAACAACCTCAATATCGGTACAAGAATAATCATCATATAACTTCGTTGAAGACATATCTTATGAATTCATCAAACTACTTAAAGAAATATATGTATAAAGCATGGTCACACCATTGTGTGCTGCCATTCGTCTGCAGGACGAGTGCAGGGACCCCAGGGCTTACGAAATATAGATACAGGTAAATGGATGCCTGGGCGTCCGTTGGAGATGGTGGAGGCAAAAACAGGTCATCCACACCCCCTGAAACTCTGCCTTCAAGCCGAGGGTGAGGGAGGTTGGAATAGAACCTATAACTGATACCTAAAGAGAGCATGCAACGACGAGGAATAAGATGGAGGACTTTCTCCGAACTATCCCGAGGACTGGCGTCTAGAGCTTCAGGTCAGTCAGCTGACCAAGACAATGAGATGCAAGCACGCTATGATTAACCATCAGGGGACCTAACCCGTCAATGCAGTGGGGCAGCGGTCAGGAACCCAGCCGTTGGAGTGAGGGAGCGCCGCACAGAAGTACATCGTCGTCGATGAAGAGAGCCAAATGGTAGGGCCGCGTAGCGAGACGTCACTCGCCATCCCCCTTAAAGTAATCGTCCAGACCATTCACTCATTCATGATTTAAGGCAATCAAATCATAGCCATTGACGAGATATATCAACAATACGTCGGAGTCACTTTTTGTATCCAGTCAGCCGTTTTTAAATAATCCGCAATCAACACCAACCTGACAAAATTCCCCGAGTTTGTCAAAAACGCACTCCAAAGATTTGCAGACGCTACAGGTCAGGCTCCGTGACGTACCTCAGCGGAGGCTCCTCTGTCCCGCGCTGATCAGAGGGCACGTAAAACAGAGATAAAATAATAGTACTTGAAGATATTTGGGTGTTTCTGATCCAGATTTTTTTGCATAATGCCAACCATGCATGAATCATTTATGGGTGCAGATGCTTCCCTTCCAACACACACGCCTGGCACACACCGACACCCTTCCCAACCACACACGCTGAACACCGACACCCTTCCCACACTCCACGCCTGCACACTCGCTCGTACCACACACACGCCTCCACACGACACCCTTCCCACACTCACGCATGCACACCGGACACCTTCCCACCACAAGCCTGCAACACACGCCTCCAGTCCCCCACACACGCCTGCACACACGCTCCTTCCTACAAACCACGACATGCACACCGACACCCTTCACCACACACAGCGCCTGGAAATCTTGGAACTCATCCTTCCGGCTTGGACTGAAATGAACTACCGCACGTGTATTGTATGCTTAAATTGTACTTCACATCTGTAAGGTCAGCGGTTGCGGCTCAGCCTTGGTTAACGACACACAACCGCTATGAAATATGAGGTGCCTCAAAAAATCTAAGCCAGTTCGGTTAAGTTAGGTATACTTTGTGGTTAAGGTTAGGTTAGGTTAGGTATAGACTTTGTGGTTAAGGCTAGGTTAGGTTAGTAGACTTTGTGGTTAAGGTTAGGTAGGTAACTTTTGTTGGTTAGGTTAGTTAGGTTAGGTATATACTTGTGGTTAAGGTTAGTTCAGGTTAGGATATACTTTGTGAGTTAAGCGTAGGTTAGCGTTAGCGTATAAGTTGTGGTTAAGGTTAGGTTAGTTAGGTTAGGTACTACCTTGGGTTAAGGTTAGGTAGGCGAGGTATACTCTCGTGGTTAAGTTAGGTTAGGTATACTTGTGGTTAAGGTTAGGTTAGGTTAGGTTAGATACTTGGGTAAGGTTAAGTTAGTATACTTTGTGTTTAAGGTAATAGGTTAGGTTAGGTATTTATACTTTGTGGTTAAGGTTAGGTTAGGTATACTTTGTCGGTTACGGTTTAGGTTAAGGTAGCGTATACTTGTGGTTAATGGTTAGGTGTAGGGTTAGGTATTGCACTTTGTGGTTAAGGTTAGGTTCGGTATACTTTGTGGTTAAGGTTAGGTCGGTTAGCTGTATACTTTGTGGTTAAAGGTTAGGTTAGGTTAGAGTATCACTTTGTGGTTAGTTAGTTAGGTCTAGTATACTTTGTGGTTAAGTTAGGTTAGGTTAGGTATACTTTGTGGTTAAGGTTAGGTAGGTAGGTATACTTTGTGGTTAAGGTTAGGTATAGTATACTTTGTGGTTAAGTTAGGCTTAGGTCTAGGTATACTTTGTGAGTTAGGTGAGGTTAGGTTAGGTAGCTTTGTGGTTAAGGTTAGGTTAGGCTAGGTTAGGTATACTTGTGGATAAGGTTAGTAGGCTAGGTTATACTTTTGTGGTTAAGTTAGGTTAGGTGAGGTATACTTTGTGGTTAAGGTTTAGGTTAGGTACACTTGTGTTAAGTTTAGGCTAGGTTATACTTTGTGGTAAGGCTTAGGTTAGGTTAGGGTAGGTATACTTGTGGTTAAGGTAGGTTAGTTAGGAGACTTTGTGTTAAGGTAGGTTAGGTAGGTATACTTGTGGTAAGGTTAGGTAGGTTAGGTATACTTTGGTTGAAGGTTAGGTTAGGTTAGGTATACTTGGGGTTAAGGTTAGGTTAGGTAGGTTAGGTTATTACTGTTGTGTTAAGTTAGGTGAGGTTAGGTATTACCTTGTGGTAAGGTTTAGGTTAGGTATACGTTGTGGTAAAAGTTAAGGTTAGTTAGGTATACTTTGTGGTTAAGTAGTTTTAGGTTAGGTTAGGTATACGTTGTGGGTAGGGAGGTAGGTAGTATACTTTGTTGGTTAAGGTTGGTTAGGATCGGTCTACTTTGTGGTTAAGTGTAGTTACGTTAGGAGTAGGTTAGGTTAGGTGACGGTATACTTGTGGTTAAGGGTGTAGGTTAGGTATACTTTGTGTTTAAGGTTAGGCGAGGTTAGTTAGGTATACTTTGTGGTTCAAGGTTAGGTTAGGTATACTTGTGTTTAAGGTTAAGGTTAGGTTAGGTATACTTTGTGTTAGGTTAGGTTAGGTATACTTTGTGGTTAAGTTAGGTTAGGTAGGTTAGGTTAGGTTATACTTTGTGGTACAGCGTTAGTTAGGTTAGATTTTTACATATAGTTGACTTTGATGATTTTTTGGGAGCCATAATCACTATATTTGGCTTCCCCCCACCAAAAAAACCCGTATCCCGCCAGTTCCCCAGGCTTGTTGGCTATAGGGGAAGAAAAAAAAGATAGGGGTGTAAGGACTTCATTCCAAAGTTTTACCATGCCTGCACACACACGCCTCCTTCCCACACACACGCTTGCAATACACGCCTCCTTGCCCACACACACGCCTGCACACACGCCTCCTCCCACACACACGCCTGCAGACACGTTCTTCCCACACACACGCCTGCACACGAAAACCCCCCAAACAAAAAAAAAAAACCCCCCCCCCCTTTTTCCCACCACAGACGCCTGCACACACACCACACGCCTGCACACACGCCTCTTCCCACCACACACGCCTCCTTCCCACACACACGCTCCTTCCCACACACACGCCGGCACACCGGACAATCATCCCACCACACACGCCTGCACACACGTCTGCACACCGACCACCCTTCTTACACACACGCCTTCCTTCCCCACACACACGCCTGCACACACGCCACCACACACGTGTGTGTTGTGTGTGTATGTTGTGTGTGTGTGCAGGAAGGGTATTGGTGCGCAGGCGCTGGCACTGTGCAGGGGTCGTGGTGGGAAGAGTGTCGGTCACAGCGACAGATTCACTGTACTTGCCACCGAAGTACCTAATCGGTCATCATAAACATTGCCGACAGGTGTCAGACGAGTGTCTGCGGCGCGTCCTGTATTCTGAGTCATCAAATAACAGTCGTAGCCCTGTTGAGGGAAGATTTTTTTTTCGCGCGCTTTTTTACAAAAGGCGTGTTTTACGGAAATAAGGACATGGAAATCAATTATTTTTGGTGGATTAGGTGTTTTGAATTTGTACATTCAACCTATAATTAGCAAAAAAAAAAATGGGTCTGAACGACTACTTTAGGTACGAGCTGAGACAAGTGCGGATTACAAAGCATATTAAAATTAATACTTGACCTTCACCGCTGCAACGTTTGTCAGTACCCCATGATAAATTACGAATAGTTCCGTCGCGAATAGTCGCGATAGGGCCCTAAGCTTTTCAGAAAAAACTTGGTTATAGCAAGTTGCCGGGTAACTTACAAGAGGCGCAAGGAACCGTCAAAAAAAACACGGTCCGGCGTGAGGGGACTTCCGGTACCCTGGCTAGCCGCTGCGGTGCTGCCATCTGAAACAACAGAAAGCCATCAATTAAGACTTTTAGGACAATTAAGACTAAAGGAGCGTCACACTAGCACTTTTTCCGTCTAGTTTTTCAGCAACTTCTAAAAACTAACAATTTCTGACTGCAAGCGTCACACACACAATCGTTCGCCTGTACACAGTCAGCTGTTCTTTCGACTTTAAACAAACATGGCTCCGACGCAAGGGCAAGCTATCGATGGATACACTTAATTATGTGTATCTATCAATAGTAGCCCTAATATCGACCTAGATATAATAAGACCTAGATAAGACCTAGAATATCAAGGCCTCTTCGGTGTACAAGTATGATTGTGGTCCAGAGACACAGTAGGGTGGCCTCGTATGAATCAACGAGAAATTCTTCTGAGCTAGTGTCCACAGCATTTTCATCATAATCTTAAGTTGAAGCTTGAAGAGTGAGAAAACAAATTTTGAGGTGTCTTGAAAAAAGAAACACAAAAGCGATTCATGCGAGAGATGTTGGCTTGTTATATAGACCGGCTTTTAAAATGTACAATAGCACTTGAATATTTAATACTTTCAAATGTATTGAATTATTAATTTTGTATGAAAATTTACGGATTTTATATCGAATATCTTTTTTTTTTTTTTTTTTTTTTTTACATCACAAGGAAACTGGCCAAAGGGCACAAAAAAAAATGGGTAACACAAAGCCGCTTATTGCCGTCCTATAAAGAAGGACAGTCAGAGAAATAAAATAAAAAAACAGAGGGGATAGGCCAATTTAGTTCGGGAGGTGTCTTGTTGCTCTTCTTTTGAAAAGATTTAAGTAATAGGAAGTGGAAAACGTAGAAACATGAAGAAGAGTTCCAGAGTTTACCAAGTGAAAGGGATGAAGAGAGTAAGATATGTTAACTCTTGCATTAGGAAGATGACAGAATAAGGATGGGAATGAGTAGAAAGTCTGTGCAGCGAGGCCGCGGGAGTGGGGGAGGAAGGCAGTTAGCAAGTTCAGAATGAGCGGTGAGCATGAAAAAACCGTAGAAGAGAGCAAGAGAAGCAACATTGCGGCGGTTGATTAAAGATTGAAGACAGTCAGTCAGAGAGAGGAGTTGAGGAGACGAAAAAAGCTTTTGACTCAACCCTGTTTAGGAGAGCTTGTATGAGTGGATCCTCCCCAAAAATGTGAGACATACTCCATACAAGGGCGGATAAGGCCCTGTAGAGAGAAGCAAGTGGGAGGGAGAAAAAAGGACGCAGACGCCACAGGACCACTATACTTCACTTAGAAAGCGTTTTAGCAAGAGATGAGAGAGCCGAAGATTTCCATTTCAGATTTTTAGGAAAGGATTAGTCCTAGAATGTTCAGTGTAGAAGAAGGAGGACAGGTTGAGTGGCATTGAAGAAGAGGGGATAGTTATCTGGTAGGTTTTGTCGAGTAGATAGGTGAAGAATTGGTTTTTGAGGCATGAACAAAAAAAGGTTGCTTTTGCCCCCATCAGAAATTATAGAAAGATCAGAAGTTAGGGCTCGGTGGCATCTCTCCGTGAATTCACTTATGCATCCTGTTGAGTTGGACGTCAATAAAAACGGACGTGAAAAATGGAGGGTAGAATCATCAGCGTAGGAGGGATAGGGCTTTGAGTTAGACTTAAAGACATTTATATGAATACTCGAAAGAGAAGGAGGGTGATAGGACAGAACCCTGGGAACACCACTACTGATAGATTTAGGAGAAGAACAATGTCCGTCTACAGTAGCTGCAATATAGAACGGTTTGAAAGGAAATTAAAATGAAGGTACAGAGAGAAGGATAGAAACCGATTGAAGGGTAGTTTGGAAATTAAAGATTTGTGCCGACTCTATCAGAAAGCTTTGATATGCAGGGCAACAGCAAAAGTTTCACCGAAACCCCCTAAACAGGAGATGACCAGATTCAGATTATGAATCTAGAAGATCGCAGTAGATATCCCTTTACGGAAACCATTACTGACGGATCAGAAGAAGATTACGTGAGCAGATAGATGGTAAGATCTTCTTTATTCAAGATATAGATTTAAAAACTTAGAAAGGCAGGAAGTCAAGCTTATAGACGGTAGTTTGCAAGGATTAGAAACGGTCACCCTTTCTTAGGAACAGGTTGGATGTGAGGCAAACTTCCAGCAAGAAGGAAAGGTGGAAGTAGATAGACACAGACGAAAAGTTTGACCAGGCAAGGTGCAAGCACAGAGATGCACAGTTTTGAGAAACAATAGGGAGGGACTCGTAGGACCGTAAGCTTTTCCGAAGAGCCAGGGCCAGAATAGGCAAAGAAAAACCATCCATTCCGAAGGATTTCTTAAATGACAGGCATAATATAGTCAGAGGGTGAGGAGACGGAAGAACAAGCCCTTAATCAGCCAGAGTGGGAATTTTTGAGCAAAGGTTGAGCGAAGAGTTCAGCTTTAGAATTAGATGAGACAGCTGTGGAGCCATCTGGGTGAAGCATAGGAGGGTAAAGATGAAGAAGAAAAATGTTAGAGATGTTATTAGCTAGATGCCAGAAGTCACCGAGAGGAATTGATTCAGAAAGACTTTGACATTTTCTATGAATGCAAGAGTCTTTGCGTAAGTTGAAGTAAAGATTTGCGCATGATGGGCTTAACGGACATAAATATAAAGGGCATGAGTATCAGAGAGAATGCTTACGTGTACCGTTTTTGAGCCAAACCTATCTCATTCGGACAGCATGAGAACAAGCAGTTAAACCAAGGTGACGGGCTTAGGAATTAGAGAAAAGTGTGGGAATAGTTAGCTCCATGCCAGAGACTCTGATCTCAGTTATGCGCTCTGCACAAAGAGACTGGGCTCCCTTGAATGGAAGCAGTAATCATCTTCCATGGAAAATCAGAATAGTTACTGTATATAGGTCTTACACTTAGCTAGAGTTGAAGTGCAGAAGCACCTTCGCCTTAGCGTGGGGTCCCGAGACGTACCGGAGCGATAGCGACAGCGTACAGGAACATAAGATTGATGATCGGAGGAACCAACACGGAAGGGAGAATAGTTTCCACAGAGTAAGCAGAAGGGTTAGAATTAGAATAGATCTATAAACAGATGTATATGTCCACTATCGGATTTGATCTGACTATGAAAAAGTCGTCTTCAACTTCTCCATATGAAGACGAGTTCATGAATCGTCTGACTCAGGATGACTGATTCAGACGAAAAAAAAAACTAAGACAGAACGAGAAAAAAACCAACGGAAATCGTCTAACTAGACGGAAAAAGTGCTATAGTGTGACGCCGACCTGTAAGGCACAGAGGAATACGCATTTTCTGTATTTTTTGGACTAATTTATCTATGACTAATTGATGATATTTTATCACAGCGTGATACCATGTCAGCCTCAATGGCCGATTAACTATTTTGGATTATAGCCACAGGCACGACACAATTATCAGCGAACAAAAAACAAAACAAAAAACATAATAAAGAAACTTCATTATCTACAAAAGTCATGGTATTTCTTGGCTCAATCAGAGGTGTACGTATGTGGACGCTCACGCTCCGTCGATCCAACAACACATCGGGACACAGCGATAGGGCATATGTAGCGTAATTATAATTTATATGTAATGGATTATGGAATCGGTTATTATAGTAACATGCGGAATAACATATACATTATATGAAATGACCTCATAATCAAATTGAGGAATTGTCACAACAACCGTTGTTGTGACAATTCAATTTGATAGATATCATTTTCTATAATGTTATGGTATCCCCCATGTATATAATACCCGATCATAATACATGGACATATAATTAATAATTACGCTAATATGTCCTAATCGCTGGTCCATGTTTTGACACGGAGCGAGCGTCACATACCACACCTCTGATTGAGCCAAGAATACCTGACTTTTGAGAAGATAATATGACAAGTTCTTATTATGTTTCTCTCGATAATGAACAAGGTGGTAACAAAATAGTAATGCTACAGTGAGCTGAAATGGTTAGCTTTGATAAAAAAATATCTCAATTAGTTGAATAGAAGAAATAGCCAAAAAATACAGAAAAACTGCGCTATCCTCTCGGGCTTAAGCGGCGTCACACTAAGCACCTTTTTCGTCATAGTTAGACGATTTCCGTTGGTTTTTTCTCGTTCTGTCTAGTTTCGTCTGAACAAGTCAGTCTGAGTCAGGAGGGGGGGGGACGATCATGATCGTCCTTTCATATGGAAGTTGAAGACGGACTTCATATCAAATCCCCAAAATCCATAGTGATTACTTTATTAGATCCTATTCTAATTCAACACCTTGATTACTCTGTGCAAACTATTCTCCTCGGTTGGGTCCTCGATCACAATCCTATTTCTGTAACCTGTCCTAGCGCGCCGGTACCGTCTCTGGACCCAACCTAGAGCGGAGGTGCTTCTCGGCACTTGAACTCAGCTAAGTGGGAAGACCTATAGCAGTACTATTCTGATTTTCCCTCGGAATGATACTGCTTCCATGTCACGACATCTCTTTGGGCAGAGCGCATAACTGAGATCATAGTCCTCTGGCATGGAGGTCAACATTCCACACACCTTTCTCTAATCCTAAAGCCCGTCAACATTGCTTAAAGCTTGTTCTCACTGCTGTCCGAGATAGAGAGGTGGCTCACAAACGGTACCGTAAGCATCATCTCCTGATACTCATGCTCTTTAATTATGTCCGATAACACCATGCCAAATTTTACTTCAAACCTACCAAAAACTCTTGAGTTATAGAAAATGTCAAAGTCTTCTGAGATCAAATTCACTGTCGTGACTTGCTGGCATTAGATACATACTCTTAACAATTTTGCTTCTTCATCTTTACCTCCTATGCTTCACCCAGATTGGATCCACAGCTGTCTCATCGTACTTCTAAAGCTGAACTCTCGCTCAAACCTTTGCTAAAAATTCCACTCTGGCTGATGAAGAGCTTGTTGTCTTCAATTCTCCTCAACCCTCTGAACTATATTATGCCTGTCATTAAGATCTTCGGACTGATGTTCTTCTTTGCCCTTTTGGGCCTGGATCTTCGGAAAGCTTACGGTCCTGACGGAGTCCCTCCGTATTGTTTCAAAAAATGTGATTATTGATTGACACCTGGCACTGGTCAAACTTTTCCGTTCCGTCTTTGTCTATCTACTTCCACCTTTCCTTCTTGCGGGAGTTTGCTCACATCCAACCTGTTCCTAAGAAGGGTGACCGTTCGAATCCATTCAACAATACCGTTCTAAGCTTGACTTCACGCCTTTCTAAAGTTATTTAAGTCTATACTTAATAAGAAGATTCTTAAGCCATCTATCGCTCACAATTTTCTATCTGATCGTCAGTATGGTTTCCGTAAAGGGCGAACTACTGGCTATCTTATAGCTTTCCTAACTGAATCTTGGTATCCTCTGTAGGGGTTTCGGTGAAACTTTGCTGTTGCCCTGGACATATCAAAATCTTTGATAGAGTTCTGGCACAACCTTTAATTTCCAAAATACCCTCAGTTTCGGTTTCTATCCTTCTCTCTGCTACCTCATTTTAAATGTTTCCTTTCAAACCGTTCTATATTGCGAGCTACTGTAGACGGGACATTGTTCTTCTCCTAAATCTATCAATAGTGGTGGTCCAGGTCTGTTTCCTATCACATACTCTTCTTTCCTATTATTTCCTAAGCTCTTCAAGTCTACTTCATAAGCCCTATCCACTCCTACGGCTGATGTTATACCCTGCCATTTTCAACGTCGCTTTAGTAGACGTCCACTCAAAAAAAGGAATAATGATTCACGAGAGAGATGCACCGAGCGCTATAACTTCCTGATACTTTCTATAATTTTGATTGGGGCAAAAGCAAATTGTTTTGTTCAATGCCTTCCCCACCCCCCCCTCACAAACCCAATTTCTTCACCTATTACTCGGACAAAAACCTACCAGATAACTTATCCCCTCTTCTTACACGGACACTCAAACTGTCTCCTTAGTTACAATGAACATTCTAGGGACTATCCTTACTAAAAATCTGAAATGGACAATCTCACAATCTTATCTTTCAAAAACAGCTTCTAAGAAGTTAGGTGTTCCTGTGGCGTCCTGCGTCCTTTTTTTTCTACCACCCCAATGCTTGCTCTCTACAGGGGGCCTTATCCGCCCAGTATGGAGATGTGTTCTTCACATGTTTGGGGAGGATCCACTACACTTAACAGCTATCCTAAACAGGGTTTGAGTCAAAAGCTTTTATCGTCTCATCAACTCCTCTCACTATCTGACTGACTGTCTTCAATCTTTAAATCACCGCCGCAATGTTGCTTTCTTGCTCTCTCTACGTTAATTTTCATGCTCATGCTCTTTCTGAACTTGCTAACGCATGCCTCCCCCACTCCCGCGGCCTCGCTGCACAAGACTTCTACTCCTTCCCATCCTTATTCTGTCCATCTTCCTAATGCAAGAGTTAATCGTATCTTAATTCTTTATCCCTTCACTGCGTAAAAACTTCGGAAACTCTCTTCCTGTTTCTAGTTTTCCCACCTTCCTATGACTTAAATCTTCAAAAAGAAGAGTACAAGACACCTCCCGAACTAAATTGGCCACCCCTCTTGTCTTTATTATTC
Organism: Chionoecetes opilio; assembly: GCA_016584305.1. Lineage (NCBI taxonomy): Eukaryota > Metazoa > Arthropoda > Malacostraca > Decapoda > Majidae > Chionoecetes > Chionoecetes opilio. Next base: position 166,394 of record JACEEZ010010076.1, on the reverse strand, counting down.
TCTTACTGTATTCTTTTATAGGAATGGCAAACTAAGCGGGCTTCGTGTTACCCATTGTTTTTTTTGTGCCCTTGGCCAGTCCTTGTTGATGAAAAACAAAAAAAAAAAAAAAACAGATATGCGATATTAAATCAGTAATTTATTACTACCAAATTATAATTCAATACATTTGAAAGACGTATAAAATATTCAAGTGAACTATTGTACATTAAAAGCTGGTTTCCTATATAACAGCCAACAGTCTCCGCATTGACTCGACTTGTTGTGTTCACACTTTTTCAAGACAACATGAAATTTGTTTCTCCACTCTTCAGACTTAAAACTTAAGATTATAGATGAAATTGCTGTGGACACGTGCTCAGCAATAGAATTCTCGTTGACATGCAATACGCAGGCCACCCTAGCTGTCTCTGGACCACAGATCAGACTTTGTAGCACCCAAGAAGGCCTTGATATTTAGGTCTTTTCTAGGTGCTGATTATATCTAGGTCGATATTAGGGCTACTATTGATTCAATACACATAATTAATTGTTATACCAGCCGATAGCTTGCCCTGGGTCGGAGGCCAGGTTTGTTTACAGTCGAAGGACAGCTGACTGGTATACAGGCGAACGATTGTGTGTGTGACGGGCTTGCAGTCAGAAAATTGTTAGTTGTTTAGAAAGTTGCTGAAAAAAACTAGACGGAAAAAGTGCTAGTGTGACGCCTCCTTTAGTATTTAATTGTCTTAAAAACGGATCTTAATTGATGCTCTGTTGTTTCAGAACTGGCAGCCCCGCCAGCAGGCTAGCCGCGTACCGGAAGTCCCGCACGCCGGACCGTTTTGACGGTCCTTGAGCCTTCTTGGTAAGTTACCCGGCAACTGTTACTAAAACAAGTTTTTCTTGAAAAGCCTTAGGGGCCTAATCGCGACCTATTCGCGACGGAACTATGTGGCGTAAATTTAGCATGGTGTACTGAAAACGTTGCAGCGGTGTAAGGTCAGTTTTAATTTTAATATGCTTTGTAATCCTGCAATTAGTCTCAGCTACGTACCTTACAAGTTGCTACGTGTCGTTCAGAACCCATTTTTTTTTTTGCCTAATTATGTTGAGATGTACATTCAAAAAACACCATAATCCACCAAAAATAATGATTTTTTCCCCCGGGGGGGATATGCAGATTTTTTGGCTGGGTACAAAAAGTGCTTTGCAACCACATTTTATTGATTAGGTAGTGGCGTAAAAATTCCCTAATCTAGGGAAAAATTGATGAATTTCTTCAGTCAAAAAAAGTGGGGACCTGCTGAGATCCTCACAAACAAATGACCGGATATCGATCCACCCCTCCCTCCCCCCCCCCCCTCCCAAAAGAAGTAAATAAAACAAATTTGGTTCCCGAGGGTGTCGAGGGGCCCCATTGGGTTAGGTTGATTATAGGGTGATTATCGCTAAGTTAGGATAGGTTTCGGGGTGTTATCGCTGTGGGTGTTATGGGGGGTAAAGGGGGGGCCCCCCCTCGCTAGGGGTTTTTTTAATTTTGTTTAGGTAGGTTAGTTTCGAGGGGGGCCTTGTAATTCGGAGCTTGAAGGTTGGGAAAATTTCCCAACTAGGGAAAATTACCCTAGATATAGGTTTTTGACTCTTACACAACTCTAAAAATCCGTTTTTCCCGCGCATTTTTTTAGTCCCCCCCCTCAACCCCGCACCCCCCCCAGGTCCCCAAGCTTGTTTGGGGCAAGGGGAGAGTAGGGGGCAAACCTAGAAATTTCCAAAAAAAACATTTTTTCCAAATGCAATGGGGAAGGGTGACGGAAGGATAAACACAATTTTTAAAAACCAGTAGTAAGGGGAGAAAGAAAAAATAGCCGGAGAGTGAGACCGGGCGAAACGGAAAGTAAGAGCTAAGATACGGCGTATATCTACCTGTTATGTTACGCCGTATCTGCGGGTCTCACTCCCTCCCTGGTTTTTTGCCCCTTTCCCCTTCTGCTACGTGTTTCCTGTTGTTTTTCCCTTCCGTCCCCCTTCTACCTTTCTTGTGAGATAAAACATATTTTTATGGGGGAGAGAGACAAGTGTTAATCGTTACCGCGTAAAAACGTTTTTTAGGGGATGTTTTTACACGTAATTGAATTAATTTTAATTTTGCTTTATTTTTTCATTTTGTAAGTTTCACAAAATTTTACGTCATTTTTTACTGTTTTTCAAGCGTTATTTCTGATCTAAGATTTTTTTTTTTTAGGGTAATGTAAATGCTACGTTTAGCGGAAGTTTTGCAACGGGAAACTGTAGACCAAGCTATGGCGGAAATTTGCTCCATACGTAGAGTTTTATGGGCAACTTTATGTTTGTCGACCTAGGGGGAACCCTAGCCTTATTATAAATACCGGGCCGGGTATATAGGGTCTATGACTGACTATTTATTTTCCTAATGTTGTACGAAAACACTGGGGAAACATTTTGAAAAAAAAAAGGGATGATTGATTTTTGAGCTTTTTAGACTAAAATTGGGCATGCTGATTCCAAATTTTTGTAGTCTTTTTTTTTTCTAGCACGCAATTTTTTCTCCACAGTTACCCTCCGTAGAAAAATTAACTTTGACTGTAGAAAAAACTTGCCAGCTGTTTAGGGATTTGCTCATCGAAGCTATGTGGAAACTTTTGTTGTGCATTACAATTGAATAGTGCGGTAGGGGTTGTGCAGCTCCCAAAGGTCAGTACATCAAAAAACTGAAAACAAAAGCTAGATGTGGAATTAGGGGGTTTTTGTTATGGTTTTTCTTTTAAACCCTTGTAACACAACCATTGAAATTTTCTATTTCTTTTATGCTTTTTTTTTTTTGTTTTCAAAGCTTGTAATATTCCCTTAGTGTTTTATTTACATAGTAATATTTCTTTTGTTTCAGATCGTCTGCTCCTGCTACGCCCTCGTCGTAAATCCCCTAAAAAACCCTGACTCCTTCTGCATTATGTGGTATTTTTCACCTTTCCCAAAGCAGAGGGAAAAGCATCAGCGTTTTTGTCAAACAACATATTTCGCATATTTTAAAGTAAAAATGGGTGATAAAGAAAGCTAGGGGCCCCCCTCCACAAATGTGCAAGCGTGTTCAGAGTTTAGGGGATGTGGACAAAAACACGTGAAAAAGTTGGCATTTGGATCCCCCCTGGTTTGGCGAACAAAAAAACATTCCACAGACTGTTACTTTTGTTTAGTGAAAACTCGGGTTTACAAGAAAAAATAAAAAAAAATAGAATTCCTAATCTACCCTCCATAAGAAAAAATCCCTTTACCCTGAAATTCCAGGGGCCAGTTTTCGAACAACTACCTCCCCAAAAAATCTGGTGTGTTGGCGCCCAATGACAACTATGCAAATTTGACTTCACGAGGGTTCGTTTGTAGGGATTTGAAACCCGCACGATTGAAATATTTTTGCCGGATTTGGGCCCTTCCAAAAAAACTTTAAAATACTCACAAGACTGAAAGAGAAAAACATACTTGAAAAAAGGAGTGAAGGTATCATACTTTTGAACCAAAGGGTACTTTCTGCTACTTTCGAAGTCCCCAAACGGTTTTGTGTTTTTTGGGCCCTAACTTCCCCGGTTTTACTGAAAGGGAATTTGGCTTTTTAATCTAAATCCAAAGAATGGGATTGTTTATTGATAGCTCAAAGCGGAGCTTGAAGTGTTTCCTTTACCATGGGTTTGTTTGGCGCAGTCCCTTTGGGCATTCGGGCTGTCTTGTGAGAATTGGAGATTAAAAGAGAAACATTGGTTTTTGCAAAATGACAAAAAAAAATTTGGTCATCTGTGTTGACCTTAAAATGGTGTCCTTCCTTCTTTGGGCAAAAACGTGGATCCCAAAGTATCCCTGCTTTCTCTGTATGTGGGGTAGCAGAGCTCGAGAGAAGTTGGG
>JACEEZ010010076.1:22500-155000 GCA_016584305.1 Chionoecetes opilio | reverse complement strand
AAAAATTAAATTTCCGGGCCCTTATTTCCTTTAAAAAACACGATTTTTGAAAAAAGCGCGCGAAAAAAAAAACTTTCCCTCCAACAGGGTTTACACGTTATTTTGACTTTCAGAACGGGGGACGCCCGCGGGAAACTCTGTCTGACCCCTGTCCCCCAATGTTATGATGAGCGTTTTGTACTTGGGTTCGACAGTAAAATCTGTCGCTGTGCCGCACTCTTCCCCCACACACGCCTGTACAAAACCCCTTTGCGCCCCAAAACCCCTTTTCCTGCACACCCCACACAATACCCCAAAAACCACACGTGTTTTGGAGGGCGTTTTCAGGCGTTGTGGGGGAAAAGGGAAAGGCGTGTGTGAAAAGAAGGGGTTGGGTTGTGCAGAGGTTTTGAAAGGCCCGTGTTTGTGGGAAAAGGGTGTGGGTTTTGGCAGGCGTTGGGTGTGGGAAGGAAGCGTGGTGGGGGAAGGAGGTGTTTTGTGTGGGAAGGAGGGGTTTTTGTGTGCGGCTTGTGTGTGTGCAGGGGGGGCCTTTGTGGGAAAAGGGTTTTCCCGGTGTGCGGCCGTGTGTGGGGGAAAGGGAAAAGCGGGGTCTGCAGGCGTGTGGTGGGGAAGGAGGCGTGTGTGCGGCGTGTTTTGGGGGAAGGGGGGCGGTATGCAACTTTGTGGGGGGGAAAGGAGGCGTGTGTGCAGGCTGGGTAAAACTTTGGAAGAAAGCCCTTTTCCCCCCCAACCCTTTTTTTTTTTCCCCCTAACCCCAACAAGCCGGGGAACTGGCGGGATTAGGGGGTTTTTGGGGGGGGAAAGAAAATATAAGTGTTTTTAGGCCCCCAAAAAAAATTCTTTCAAAGCCCAATATATGAAAAATTTAAAACCAACCTAACCTTAACCACAAAGAAACCCTAACCTAACCAACCCAAAATTTAACCTAACCAAACCCTTAAAACCAAAAAGTATACCTAACCTAAACCTTAACCCCCAAATTTATACCTAACCAACCAAACCCCTAACCTTAACCCAAAGTATACCTAACCAAACAAACCCTTTAAACCCAAAAAATTTATACCTAGCCAAACCCTTTAAACCCCACAAAGTCCCCCAAAACCCTAACCTAGCCAAAACCTTTAACCCCACAAAGTTCCCAAAACCAATTTTAAACCCCCAAAAGTAAAACCTAAAAACCTAACCAAACCTAATTTTTAACCAAAAAAGTATACCTAACCAAACCTAACCAAACCAAAAACCTAACCAAACCCTTTAACCCCCAAAAAAAATTCCCAAAACCCCTAACCAAACCCTTAAAACCAAAAAGTATCCCAAAACCAAAATTTTAAAACCACAAATTTTAAAACCAACCAAACCCTAAAACCTTAACCCCCAAAGTAAAACCAACCAAAACCTTAACCACAAATTTATACCAAACCCAAAACCAAACCTTAACCACAAAGTAACCTAACCTAACCTAACCTTACCCAAAAAGAAATACTACCAAACCCAAACCCTTAACCACCAAAATATATCAAAACCTAGCCAAACCCCAAAACCTTTAACCACAAAGTATACCAAACCCCTAACCAAAACCTTAACCACAAAGTATACCTAACCAAACCCTTAACCAAAAAGTATACCAAACCTTTAACCAAACCCTTTCCCCCAAAAAAGTTACCTCCTAACCTTAACCACAAAGAAATACCAAACCCAAAAACCTAATAACCTTAACACAAGAAATACCAAAACCTTTAACCAAACCCTTAACCACAAAGTATACCAAACCTAACTAACCTAAACCTTTAAACCCAAACAAAGAAATCCTAACCAAAACCAAACCCTTTAAACCAAAAAAGTAACCTAACCTAACCTTAACCACAAAGTTTTACCAAACCAAAACCAAAAACCTTTAAAACCACAAAGTTACCAAAACCTAACCAAACCTTAACCACAAAGTATACCAAACCTAACCTAACCTTAACCACAAAGTAAAACCCAAAAACCTAACCTTAACCACAAAGTATACCAAAATAAACTTAACCACAAAGTATCCCCAAACCCTAAATTAAACCCACAAAGTATCCAAACCCAAACCCTTTAAAACCCAAAGTATACCAAACCAAACCCTTTAAAACCACAAAGTATACCAACCCTAACCTAACCAAACCTTAACCACAAAATATACCTAACCAAAACCAAAACCTTAACCACAAATTTAAAAAACCCTACCCTTTAACCAAACCCTTTAACCAAAAAGGTATCCCTTTTTAACCTAACCTAAACCAAACCCCTTTAACCAAAAAGTATACCTAACCAACCCTTTCCCAAAAAGTATACCTCCCAAAAAACCAAACCTTTTAACCACAAAATTTTTTATCCCAACCCTAACCAAACCCTTTAAAACCCAAAGTATACCTAACCAAAACCTTAACCACAAAGTAAAACCTAACCTAACCTATCTTAAACCCCAAAATTTCCCTAACCTAACCCCCCCTTTAAACCCCAAAAAGTATACCCCCCTAACCTAACGGGGACTTAGAATTTTTTGAGGCCCCCTCATATTTCATAGCGGTCGTGGGGTTAACCAAGGCTGGGGCGCACTTGGAACCTTTACAATGTGAAGTTTTAAAAAGGATACATTACGTGGGTAGTTCATTTCTTTAAAGCCCGGGAAAGGGTGAGTTCCAAAGTATTTCCCCGGCGTGTGTGTGGGAAAAGGGGGTCGGTTGGCAGGGGGGTTTGTGTAGGAAAGGGAAACGTGGTGCGGCGTGTGTGGGGAAGGGGGCGTTGGCGCAGGCTGGGTGGGAAGGGTTTGGGGGTGTGCAGGGGGTTTTAGGTGGGAAAGGGGGTCCCCGGGGTTTAAGGGGTGGGGTTTGGGACGGGAGGGGGAGTGTGCAGGCGTGAGTGTTGGGGAAGGGGGTCGTGTGCAGGCGTGTGTGTGGGAAAAGGGGGTCGGTGTGGGGGGGCCCTTTTTTTTTTGTGTGGGAAGGAAGCATGCTTTCCCCCAAAAAGGAGAAAGCTGTGGCATTTTAGCAAACAAAAAACTATCGAAACCCCCCAAAAATCTTTAAAATTCCCATTATATTTTTTTTCTGGTTTTTCGGGGCCTGTCTGGGTCAGCGCGGGGAAAATGAGCCTCCCCGAGCTACTTTACGGAGCCTGAGCCCGAGCGTCTGCCAAAAACTTTAAATGCGGGTTTTTAGAAACCGGGGGGTTTGCAGATTTTGATTGCGGATTTTTTAAAAAAAGGCTGACTGGATACAAAAAAAATGCGACGTATTGTTGGGTATACTCGTTAATGGGCCCATGATTTGATTGCTTTTTAAAAAGGGAAAGAGGAATTTTCTGGACGATTAATTTTAAAGGGTTTTTTTTAAATTTGATTTTGGTTTTGGTTAGGTTTAGGATTTTGGGTTTTGGGTTTTGTTTTGTAGAATTTTTTAAAAATTATAACCCTTTTCCGAGATTAACCCTGAAGTTTGCCATTCTCGTTTCTTTGTTATTTACAGGCGTTGGTGGCTTTTTAAAACTTACATTTGGTTTCATCCCTGATTTCAGGAAAGTTAGAAGGGTCTATCGGAAAGTCCCCTTGGGCATTTTGTGTCTTCATCTGTGTCATATTAGGCTTTTAAAAAGAACAAAATTAAAAAATAAAACCGAGGGGCGACCTCACTTACCCATAAAAGAAAGTCGCCAGCCCAGAATTTTAAACCCAAAAAGTTGGGGTCGCCACCTGGGAATTAGGGAAATTAGAGGTAAAATAAAAAAATCCCCTAAATATATTAGCTGCGGAAGAAAGCTTGGATATAAAAAAAAAATTTCCTTTTTCCAAAAGTGAAAAAAAAATTCTATTCAATTTTTAAAGATCTGGCAAGGGTTTGGGCCCCGTCGCCCCAAAAACTACTTGTTTACTGTCTGTATCGCGCGAAGAAAAAAGTGAGAAGCAAAAAGCGCAACAGTTATATTTGCAATACAAAAAACCATAAAACAAAGCTGAAAAAAGGGGAGGGTTTTACAGCCATGATTAAAAATACTGTTAACATCTTCAGTGGGGCCCTAAAAATCAGTAGGATGCTATAATTCGAAAATTGGCCCCCTGGCGACTTTTACTGCGGGGGCGACTTCAATGTTTTACGGTAGCTTAGGGTAAAAAAGCAGCAGGGTAGCTATCCAGGCAGGGGGAAACTAATAAGAGCGCTACACCCCGCCCATTCCCACGACCCTATTTTTGGGTAACTGGGTTTCCGGGACAAACCCTATTTTGCCTGTTTTTTTAAAAACTGGGCGGTTACCCGCCGGGCAGGGATTTCTTACCCCTCAATGGGTTACCGAAAAAAAACAAGGGGGGCTTTCCGTAATGCTTACCGATTTTTAATTTTTCCCTTTGAGCGGTCCGCGTTACTGCGTTACGCGTTCCGTTACCAAAATTGAAAGGGAATTTCCAGCGTTACCCAAAATTTTTAAACCCAAATTTTTTCCTTCGATCTTTTTTATTTTCAAAAATACATTTTACACCACATTATTCTAAAACTTTAGTATAGAAAAACGTTTCCCATAAAATTATTTGTTTGCGAAAAAAAAAAAAAATTAATAATTGTGTTCCCGGAAAAAAAGTCCCCTTAAAAATTTCCCAACATCCCCAAAAAAGTGGTTATGAATGAAAACACGCGACGCCTGCAGAAAAAAGGGTGGGCATTTTGGGAAGGGGGTCTAAACAACCCTCTTACGTCCTAAGACCGGGCTTGTTATAACCCGGGGCCCAAAAAAGAATTACTAAGAAAGCATTTTTCCCGGGCTCATTTTTAGCCCCCGTTTTAAAGGGGGCAGAAGGCCCAAACCCTTTTTATTTCCCCCTAACAAACAGCGGGGCCCACACAAGTCTGATTTGGCGGGGAAAACGTATAACCCCGCCGTTTTCTCTCTCCTCTCTCTCTCCCCTCTCTCTCTCTCTCTCTCTTCTCTCTCTCTCTTTCTCCCCTTTTTCCCTTTCCTCTCTCTCTCTCTTTCCCTTCTCTCCTCCTCTCTCTCCTCTCTTCTCTCTCTCTCTTCTCTCCTCTCTCTCTCTCTCTCTCTCCTCTCTCTCTTTTTTTTTCTTCAAATTTTTTCTTCTCCCCCCTTTTCCTTTCCTTGTTTTCCAATATGTTTTTTCTGCTAGACAGTGCAGTGTACCGCCGAGGGTCTCTCTCTCTCTCTCCTCTCTCTCTCTCCTCCTCTCTCCTCCTCTCTCTCTCTTCTGTTTTTTTTTTTCTACTATTTTTTTCTCCCTCCTTTCCTTCCCCCTTTTCACCCTCCCCACAAAAAAAACATCATAGCCAGTATGGAAATTATCTGAATAACGATATTTTTTTTTTTGGTTTTTTTGATTTTTTTAGAATTAATCTGCAAACCCGTTTTCGGGAAATCATATCTTTTCCGCCCAGCCCCCCCCATATAATAGTATATTAAAGCCCACACCTTATATATATATATATAAAAAATATAAAATATATATTATATAATAAATTATATATATATTATATATTATATATAATATACATAGTTATTATACAGCCAATTTAACTATAAGTCAAAAAATAATAATATTAACCAATAATTAACCATTTTTGTTAGGGTGACGGAGAAAATTGCGGCTAGACGACCCCCCCCCTGCCTTGTTTACACTCGCTGCACTGTTTAGGCGGAGCGAATTTGCTTCCGAAAATTTCCCCCTAGCGCAAAGTTTTCTTAGTCCCTAAGAGGGTTTAGTAGGTTCCAAATGCCGCCCCTGGCAGAGTCAAAAATCCCGCGAAAAAATTCGGCGTTTTCGTCTTCGTTTCTTTAAATTTTGAAATTCATAAAAGCAAGTGGTACGCTAAAAATTTTTTGGGGCTTTTGGTAGGCATTACTTTGAAAAACTTTGCGTTTCCGCGGTACTGCGTTACCCTTTGGTAGGCATTTGTAACGCAGTAAGCAGTAAGCAACGGACGCAAGTGCCCCGGATTGCTGTTTTTGTCTTTTTTATGGGAATAAAATGTCTTTGTTGCGAGTCCCTTGGATACACTCCCCGTCAACTTATCATTGGACAAGGTGCCACACGGTAGACTCTTAAATAAGGTTAGGCACATGGAATAGATGGGAAGGTTTATCGTTGGATTAGATCTTGGCTAAGTAATAGGCAACAAAGGGTTACAATAATTTGACGGTTCTAAATCTGAATTGGGGCAGGTAACAAGTGGGGTTCATTTTCTTTTATTACTAAGTCCCTTTTTTTGTGAGGGGCTTTGGATACACTCCCCGTCATCTTGTCATTGGCTGTGCATGTTGAGTGTTTTGATGCAGTGTTTCCAGGTCAGGATTTATTGTACTGAACGTGTCGTGTCTGGTTCACACCCATAAAAGGTTTAATTTTTGTCGTAACTTTTCCCAAAAACCTTCAACCCTCAGGGGAAACTGTTCTTCGGTCTGTGGAAACTTAAAAATAAAAACTATTTTTACATGGTAATGATTAGGTTTAGATTGGGTTTTGGGTTAAAGGAAAAACCCCCACTTTTTTATGGTTCCATCGAAGTGAGAATTTTTTTTTGGGTTTCCCGAATTTAGTAATGTCACCACTATAACTGCGCAGAAATATAGTCCCCAAAAGGGTAGCAACGCTTTATGTCTGGGAAAATGGCTGAATTTTTATAAGATTAAATCTTATAAGGTGACAAAATCTCTTGCCTTTTCCCCTTGCGTCCCTTTGGCCTGGACGCGGGGCCCTCCAGACAGCCACAGCCACCATCAGCGCAGCAGCGGGCTGGAGCAGGTTTTGGGTGGGCAGCACAGCAGCAGCCGGGGGGTCTTGGTGAGGTGCAGCGCAGCAGCAGGTGGAGCGGTTTTGATGAGGTGCAAACAGCAGCGCAAGTGGAGCGGGTTGATGAGGGCAGCAGCGGTGAGCAGGTTTTGGTGAGATGCAGCGCCGCGAAAAGCGGAGCAGGTCTTGATGAGGTGCGCAGCAGCAGGGGGAGCAGGTCTTGGTGTGTATGTCAGGCACAGCGGCAGGCCCAAGCAGGGGGCAGCAGCAGGCAGAGCAGAAAGATCGTCCGACCCGGGAAAACGGGGGAGCCTGGAAGCCTGGAGACCCCCCTGCAGGAGGATGCAGCAGATGAGGCAGTCCCGCAAGAAGCTTGCAGGGTCCAACATCAGCACGCCACCTTGGGGGAGCGGGAGGGACAGCTGAAGGGGGCACCAACCCCGCATGCGCTGCTGCAAGAGGAGAAAGGGGGAGGGTGGAAGAGTTTTTGAGGAGGGAGGGAGGAGCTGAAAGGGGCTGAGGGGAGCGAGGGTGCTGCTGGACGGGGCCCAGGGGGCACAAGCCGTCACAGCCATTTAAGCTCTGCCACCATTTGATGTGGGGGGGCTGCAGCCAGCGGGAAGATAGCCTAACAGCACACTCTCTTCACCCTTCCAGGTGGTCACTAAGGGGGGGAAAACCCCCCCCCCCTCAAAAATTGACCCCCCTCACTTGTGGGAGGAGGCAGGCCAGGCAGGCAAGGGCGAGGTGGGGCCGGGGCCTGTGAGCCTCTGATTACTGCATTGAGGGATCATGTAGGGAGGTTTGGGGAAAATTTTGCTGAACCAAAACACCCTGAAATATGCTGTACGCCTAGTATGTTTTGGTGGCGTCCCGTTAGGGTGGGGGGGTTTGGGTCACCCCCGGGCTGGCTAAGTTGTGTTGCGCAGGTGCTGGAGGCCCCTATGGGCCCTCAACGTCTTTAAAGGGAAGAGTTTTAAATGTGGACTGCTGAGGGCCCCGCCGGACCCCTCGCTGCACCCTGCAGGGGGCCGCCCCGGACCTGGAGACTGTCCCTGCGGCAATGTTGTGTGTGGTTGTGTGGTGTGTGTGTGTGTTGTGTTGGTTGTGTGTGTGTTTTTGTGTGTGTGGTGGGTCTCTTAGTCCTGTAGGGGGGATACACAGGCCTCGTCAAGTTTGTGCCCGATTGGTGTTTTGGGGTTTTACACAAGTTTTTCCTCTGCCCCAGTTTGATGATCTGAAATCTGAAAAGTGCAGCAGAGGTTGGATACGGCCGGGTTATGTGAACGAGACATGATGACGGGAGCTGTTACTCCCTCCAAGGGTGAGGGAAGGGGAAGAGCTACTCCTGCGGCCCGAAGGAGGGGGAAAGGGCCCCCGCCCGGGGGCCCTTTACCCTTCAGGTAGGTGCCGCCCCTCACCCCGGCAAGTCTGAGTGTCAAGGGGCCTTTTTCACAGTGTGTGTGTGTGTTGTGAGTGTTGTGTGTTGTGTGTGTGTGTGTGTGGTGTGTGTCGTGTTGTGCGTGGTGTTGGTGTGACAGGAGATCATGCTGATGGTGCACAACAGAGAACAATAAGCACTGTGATTAAGCAGGGCTTGAAAACGAAATAATTTCTCAAACGGTTCGTTCCGATCAGAAACAGTATTATTAACGTTTCGTTTTTCGTTCCTCCTCCAAACATAACGTTCCTGAACCGGTTAAACGAAATGAAAACCGGTTAGAACGTTATTCTCAAACCATGTCATGAATTATTAAATAGCCCTAATAAATAAATATGCCTATACATGACTACATCTTCATAGAGGTAATAAAACCATACATTTCATGGTGCATAGTATCCAACAAAATCAAACCCTTAGATGTCGTAAGAACTATATTATTAGACGACTTAAATAAGGCAACACATTTACATATACAATACAGGAAGCGCAGTGTAGGAGTATGCAATCTCAATCGTCGTATAGACATGAATCACTAATTATAATTATTTATTAATATTATATATGGTAAAACTATATTAATTCGTAATATCACCAGCCCACTAATTAAATAAACCTAATCCATGAAGTCAATGACTACATGTGGTACTCCAAGGACTCGAACTTAGGACACTCACACCAAAATTCGGCACACCAAGCATTAAGCTATGAACACAGTTAAACATTTAAGCACATACTCACGATATATACTAATCCCTTTTCGAATACTGGATATTAATCTAAGCATGTTCTTAAGCCAAACTGCAGTATAATAGTTTAACGATTGCACGATTGGAAGGTGTAATAAAATAAGGGAACGTGATGCATATCACGAAGACATAAATTCATAATTATATAAGGTAAAAAATAGTTTACTCTTCACAAATTAAATGACAAGTGGTGCATAGGATACTATTTGAAACAAAACCACATCGTCAATTGCCAAGTGAACAAATACAGTAGACCTAATTAATGTATGTATGTAATACAGGGGCATTGACTTAAATCATTTGGCTACTGCAAGTGAAAATGGATTACTAACCAAATATGGCATGGAACGAAAAAATAACGTTATTAACCGGTGACAGGGATTTCAAAATAGCGTTTTTGCTCCGGAACAGTAAATATGATAACGTTTTTGTTCCGAGCATAATTTCGTTCGTTTCGGTTTTCGTTTTCGTTCCTTTAAACCGTTTCCAAGCCCTGACAATAAGTCACACTCCTGTGAGTCACTGCATGACACTGTACTCAGGTACTTTTGCAGGCCAGCCAAGTACTGAAGATTCTCTATAAGCGTGACAAGTCAGTGTTCCTGGACCTGGCGTGGGAGGGGGTGGCGCCCAAGAGGATCCGCGTCCAGATTAGAGCAAACACCTCGTTCACCAGGCAGTTTGTATCCCTCTGTTTGGGTCACAGCGGCCTGACCTACCGTGACACCAACCTTGTGGAGGTGAAGCATAATGCCAGGCAGGGCAGGGTGGTGTGGGGGGGCTGCATCCGGGGCCAGGCAGCAGCAGCAGCAGCAGCAGCCCACCACACTCTGCTGCCCGTCAAGTGTGAAGATGATGAAGAAATTACTGATGAAGAAACTAAGGTGAAATGGGATAGGAATGTGCAGAATGGCTTGGTGGTGGCTCGTACTAGAGTGTCGGGTACTGAAGAGGAAACTGATTTTGGCATGGTCCTGGAGAGGTATGGGAGTCACAATTGTCCCCCTTGGTTTTGTCAGCTGGGTACTTTACAGGGTGACTGGGAGGTGGTGTTGGAGGCGGCCCTGAAGAATGACATCACACAGGTGAGAGTGGTCAACTGTGGTCTGATGTGCTGATGGTCTGGTGTGGAAGAAGGGGTGGAGAAACATTCAACTCCAACTCCAACTCTTCAACAACATTCCTCTTCTTCAGTCGTCGGGACCTTTCAATTTAGTCGCGTAATACCATCAGTGGCCAATGTTTAATTTGAAAATGAAATGACTTCTTCATTTTTCAATAACTTTTGCTAAGAATACATCAGTTTGCTAGAATTTATTTGATATGTTTAAGATGTGCTGTAGTGGTATTTGTATTGAGTATCTTTGTGAGCAGACTGTTGTGTGTAGGTGCTGCCTTATACTATACTATGTTAGAGAAGGCCGGTTAAAAACTAAATAATCTAAACTATTTTTACACATGGAAGAGAAATATCTAGATGTAAGAATGAAAATTAAAAGCATTAGTTTTGATTCAGTTCAGTTTTATTAATGTCTTGCGATTTACATGTGTGTCCAGCATGGAGGCATAATGTAGTTGTTAGAGAGAAGTGTGGCTTTACATTGCCCTGAATTGCCTTACCACAGGGATGACACACACACACAGACAGACAGACACGGGAAGGAAAGGCTCCTCCTCCTTCAACTACCACTACTATTACAACTATAACTACCACTGCTAATACTACTACTTCTTACACACACACACACGCACAAGGGAAGGAACTTACACACACACACACACACACGAGGGAAGGGAGGGACAGGAGGAATTAGACAGTTATGATCTTTGGCAATAAGACATTAGCTAATAACCGCATTTCATGTTCTCTTGCATGTTCCTATGGTTTCTAACTATAATCTATTTTATTTAATATTGTCAAACTGCACTAAGGAGGCCACACCCCCTGCCTTCCCTCCCTTTGCTACGGGGCAGCTGATTGGTGCACTCAATCTTCAACATGTGTACAGATTACTCGTATCATCATCACTACCCAACACACCATCATCACTACCCAACACACCATCATCACTACCCAACACACCATCATCACTACCCAACACACCATCATCACTACAGAACAGCACGCGACCGCTGGGCATTTTGACAATATTAACCCTTTCACGGCCAGGCCATTCCTATGCTATACAAAAATGTATGTTGTGGAGCCATAAAATTACAAAAAGTAACTGAATATACCAAATTAGCCAGTGGACAAGGATACTAAACAGGTCAAATCTATAAATATTGCTTATATTCACTAAAAATCGTCGAATGGTGGTCATATTACAATGAAAATTACGCACTGGGTCTCAAGGGGTTAAATAAAATAGACTATAAGCTGCTGCAACGAGATATCCGTCAGAACAAGTGGCAAAACACCCAAGAAGATTGTAGCGCCATATAGGTAGGCCAGGGAGTGATAGGCGATCAGCCTGGGGGGTTGGTCGGTATCAAATTAGGGCGAGAATGCTAATAGTGTTTTTTGGGAAGGTATAAATGCCTAGAGTTAGAAAACATGTGATAGCATTGTGGCAGGGGGCAGTTTTTAAGGGGGATTTATCCCAAATCTATCCCCTGGGTACCTACCCTGCATACTTTGCTAAAATGACAAATCTTCCGGGAAAAAAAAATTCCTGTGTAAAATAGGCCTTCCAGAAAGGAAATTTTCCGGGGGCAGAGGTCCAGAAATAATCCCGGGGGGGCGGATACCTGTAGATCAGAAAATTTGGGGGTTACTGTTAACAAGGACACTCAGACCCCCGGGAGGCCGCCGGGGTTCCCTAAAAGCAGGACCATCAAAAGGTACTCTAACAGCAGTACCGCATTGAATTTCATGGACCCCTAAGAGACTTTTCATGGAAACCCAAATAAAAACCCTCAATCATGCTGTCCCCCAGCAGCCAAGAATAAATAAAAAGAGGGAAAACAGTGTCGGCAGCCCGTCAGCCTCATTCAAGCCGGGGCCAACCCATTCTCAGAGAACAAGACCTCATAAGCATTTCTATGCTAAAACGGCAACACAGAACATTGCCTCTGACCTGATTAAAACTGGCTATTTGGGGAGAGAGTTATTCCACTTTCCCCAATGAGAGACCTTTGGGGAAAGACCCACCACCAAAAATATTTTACGACCGATGAAAAAATAACAAGGCCCGAAAACTTCCTAATATGTGTTTAAAAATAAAATATTGAAAACAAGTGGGGAAAGGGCATAATCTTTAAAGCTACCCCGGGCTCTGGTTTTTTTTGCTCATGTGAATTGGGGACAAGGGCGCAAAACTCAAAATGGGGGACACCCCTCTCCCCCCCTGGGGCCCACTACCCTTGGGGGGTTCCCCTAAACCCCAGGAAAGGATTACTCAGGAAAACAAACAAAATTCCTTGCCACAACTTTGCAAAGAAGGGGACATAGCAGACCAACTCCTACAAAAAACCGGCTTCTGTGATCGATTGGAAAAGAAATTAGTTCAAAAATTTCGGGGTTTATCAAGCTACGTTTGGAGACATTGGGCCCCTACCAATAAATGTCCCATGGCAAATTTTTGGAAAGGGAAATAAAAGTACCCGAATAGATTTGGGTTCGACACGTATCGAAAAAAATTTTTATCAGAACCAAATGAAAAGATCGGCACGGGGTGAAAGGAAAAGGACAGCAGCTGCAGGGTAAAACAAGCGACAGGGTCGTGAGGCCAAAGGAGAAGTTTCCTGACGGAATAACTAACAACAAACCCGTCTGATTAGCTTTATTGTCATTTAATTTTAGGGAAACCCTGTACAGGGGGAAACTATTAAAAAAAGATTCGTTTTACAAACCCTTTTGATGACAAATGCTACAAAATTACATTTACGGGGCATTTAAGAGGACCCCAAACTCCAGGGCCAGCAGGAAAAACAGATTTGGGGGCCCCACTTTTCCATGTGTTTCCCTGCTGCTAGACAGGGCTACCAGGCTTTTTGGATATGCGCAGAGGATAAAAGATGTCTTTATCATTTTTTTGGGATTCCCTGACAAATAAAGGGCCCCGTTTTCAGGAAAAGTGGGGAAATTTAAACAAGAAAAAAATTTTAAACAGTTTTACATCGGGGAAAGGGCCCCTGCCACTTTTCGGGTAGATTCTGCAGAGCTTTTTATTTGGGAAAACATTTTTTTCCCCCAAAAAACACTGGTTTTGACACTAAACCCGTGCTTTCGCAGTAAAGGGGGAAAGGGAAATGCTCTAAAATTCGTGACCAACACAGGGGGAAAACAGAAACACATTTTCCAGTTGGGCCCGGAATGGGGCCTCTCCTCGAACTGATGGACAAACTGAGGGGTTTTACATGTCCCCCTCTATGTCCCCAAAGCACATTCACTTAAAAAGGGCAATAAATTTTCAGGGGACCACTTTTTCTGTGTTTTAAGGAAAAGGGGGATTTGAGAGTCATCAGGGTTCCACCCTGCAGGGGCTGTTAGTCAAAAATGCACAAAGGGCAAAACTACCAGGCTGGAAATGGGGGAAGATGTCCCTTTACAAGACCCAGGTGTAAACCCAATTTCCCTTGGCAAGGGGGGAAAATTTTACTGGATGTAGCTGAGGGAAATTAAAGGGAGTGGGTTGGATGGATGGTTTTTGGGCCAGCCCCCCTGAGGGGTATCTTTGGCCCTACGGGGCCCGCAAATGTTCAAAGGGTGTTTTCCCGGCCAAAGGGGTTTTCTGTCTGGCAAAGGGGTTAAGTGGGACTTTATATTTGCAACTGCAGACTGGGGAGAAACGTTTTACAATGATGAGGAGAGCAAAGGACGAAGACGACGGGTTTGATGATTAATTTCATAAAAGGTTTTGTTTTATTTTTAGGGAAATTTGCGTAGTTATGTACATTTTTTTAAAATATTTACAAAATATACAAGGGAAAATACATAGGGATAAAAAATATTTCCGATTGAAAATTTGGGTTTTTATTTAAAAAACGGATTCTAAAAACCCTTTTATACTTGATCAACTTCCCCCATTTACCACGTTTTGAAAATTTCCCTTGGGCCCGGGGAAAAGTGGTTTTTTCCCCTAGAGGAAAAGCCCCATTTGGGGGAAAAAATAGGGAAACTAGGGAAAAAAGCAAACCGTTTGGAAACACCAGGAAAATCTACATGAAGGCCCATAAAACGAAAAAAAAAAATTTCATAATTATTGGGTGTATTTTTGGGGGCCCAAATTTTTGGGAAAAAAGGGGGGGTAAATCATATAAAGCTGGGGCCCCCCCCCAATGCTATTTACATGTTTTTTTAACTTTTAGGGGATTTATACCCTTTTCAAAAAAAACCCCTTTTGGGTTACCCCCTAATTTTATACCGGGGGCAAAAATTTTGGACCGGGGCTACCGACTATGAAGGGGGTTCGTGAAGGGGGTTTTTAGGTGTGTCATGGGTACAAAAAGGGGGAAGTAAGGAAAGCAGGGGGTTTTAAAACTGTAATTTTTTCTGATAAGAGCGAGCGGGAGTGATTCCCCCATGAGAGGGTGACGTCCCCGGTGACGTCACGAAACAAAACGGACTTTGCAAAAACGTGAATTTTGAACCGGTGTCGTGTGGGCAAGTGTCTGTTTATGAGGGAATGTCTGTTTACTAACAAAGGCAAAGAAAACGGGAGTTGAGGGGAATAACTTTTAATTTTGACAGAATTTTCTTGAAAATAACCTCATTGTGATTCCCACACAAAGTTACTATAATTAGAGGAAACCTAAACCTAACCTAACTTACCTAACCTAACCTAGCGGTCTGCCAAAAAGGGAGAGCGCGTGGAGAATATGCCGCCTGGACATCCCTTTGTTGATAAAGTAAAAATTAGTAATTACTCCCCTCATCCCGTTTTCTTTGCCTTTTGTTAGAAAACAACATTGCCTCAAAAACAGACACTTGCCCAACACAGGGGGCCTAAACAAAACCAAGCAAAAACCGCTTCACTTTCAAAGCCAAACATTCACAGCTTCAAAAACAGGTTGGGGGGACCATTACAATTTTCATCGTATTTTGTTTAATTTTTTTCTATAGCATTTGGGTGTTTGTTATTCATGCCATATATCATAAAAAATATGAAAAAATATCGTGTTGATACTATTTTGTACATTTTTTGCTAAACTTTTTTAAAAATTCGTACCTACTGTCATATTTAACAGTTGTTTGTGAAACCGTTTTTTTTACCAAATTTTTGGAAATTTTGAAAAAACGGGGGGGGGTTTCGAAATTCGGGAAAAATTTGGTGTTGCCCCCCCAAATAACCCCACCCCCTAGGGCCATGGGAGTACGTAGAGAAATGTTTTCGATCGATTCCCCTTTGACTGCTTCCCACGCTGGCTGCCAAAAGATTCTGTGACACCATCCCTCCTTCTCGGTGAACATATCCTCGGGGGGCAAACATAAAGCCCAACAAATTTGGCCAAACAAAGCACCACAACTGCTGCTCTTACGTATCGCAGCTTTTAGTGTTCAACAGTGTAAGCACCGCCGTGTGGAATAAACCTCTCGCCCAGCCGCGGAGAGAAACCCACTGCCACCAACTGTCCCTCAAGATCCGCGTGACCAGAGCAGAGGTCTTTGACACATGTTCACCCTGGGATGTGTGTTCATATATGATTACTACAGCTCAAGCAGACATTCCAATGGGGGTCGCCACGCTTCAACATGGAAAAGTTGTTTGCCCACCCAAGCTGCGAAAGGGGACGTTTTTTTTCACTCTGGGCTGTCGATAATTTGCCATAACCCGGCTCTGGACCCAAGGATTCTTTTAAATGACACGGGTATCTCCCTAATGCAACATCCATCACAAAAACAAAAGGGCGGCTCGACCGTGGTGAGTGGGTTTGGGGCAAGACACTCTCCCCCCAAAGTCGGTAGCACCTCTGCCATCAGTGTCCCCCAAAAGTGTGCCCCCCCCAATGCTGCCATGAAACAAAGCACTTCACTGCCCGGTGTACAACCCCCCTGAAAGGCCCCCACCTCCTGTTTCTGAAGCTGCCGTCTGTGTCTTGACGAACTTGTCTTTTTTCGCGGCAGGGGGCCCCTGACTGCCGGGAAAGACTTGGAAAGGGGTTCCCACAGGTGACGTCCCTTTGAAAAACCTCTTACGCATCCCAAAGTACGTGAGTGAGGAGTCAATTTCACTGCTGGAGCGCTTCGTTGGCTATGTTGACCGCCCCAGTGACACCATGGAAGTGAACGAGCTAGAAAACACTCTTCGCCCCCCAATCTGGGGCTCTAGAAAACTTCCCCCAACGCCAGACTCCACACACATCAAGCGTGCATTCCCAGGGCAAATGCTGGAACCAACCTGGGCCTGAAACCAAGTTACCAATCCCATCTGTGGGGCGGACAAAAGAGGCCTCTGGGTGGCAGCCTCTTTGGGCACACTGCCCGAGGCATCAAAAACTTGCCACAAATGACCCCTGCGGCTGCAAGAAGGGATGTACCCGGGCCCTGCAAGTGCCCAAGGGGCACTCCAGTGCCTGCATTATTCATGTTCGGGGGACTGTTAGGGGCATCAACACCCTTTATATTTTTTCTCATATGGATAATGTGTGTATTTACCGGTATGTATATACATGTGTCTGAGGTAAATGACCTCCGTACTTTAAATTTTTTAGACTAAAGTTCAGTGCCATTTAAAAATTAAGGTCGACAGAGACTTCAAACATTTCATGCAAGCTTTCTGGACACCACATAAACCCAAATTGTTTTCAATAAAATTTTTTTTCTGAGGGCCTGCCTCATTTAAAGCACTTTTAGTCGGGGTTTTATCCTTTTATTATTTAAATAGGCTTTCCAAAAATAAAGGGGGCCCAAAACCCTGGCAAAATAAACCCTTTTTTAAAAAATTCCCAAAACAGACAACTGCACCCAAACGGAAAAATACAATTTCAATGTATTGGGTCATTGACCCTCACATCCTTTGAGGTCAATCTGACTTACCCTCCCATCTGAAAAAGACCTTAGAATGTACAACCGGGAAACATTTCAGCTTAAGGCCTCTTCCCTTTTTCACATTTCAGGAACCTTCACGGACCCAAAATTCAAGCGTTCCCTTTGCGCCGAAAACCATGGTCCGAGGCACGCCGATGACTCAGCAAAAACCTTGAAATTTCTCTACCCACATTGGGGGGTCGGTACCTCGGTAAGTTTTCGTTTTAAAAAACAATGGCGCCCGGCCCTATTTCTCTATCGTGAAGGTTTTTTCGCATGCAGAGTCGGGGAGGATGTCAACAGGCCACAAAGGGGGATGGTGGAGGAAAGTGGGCCCCCGATCTTTAAAATTGATTATCCCTTCACATCACAGCTGAGTTACCACTTTTAATGTTTCTCTCTCTCTCCTCTCTTCTCTCTCTTCTCTCTCTACTCTCCCCTCTTCTCTTTTCTCTCTCTTCCTCTCTCTTCTCTCTCTCTCTCCCTCCTCTCTCCCCTTCTTCCTCCTCTCCTCTCTCGCCTTTTCTCTCCTTTCTCTCCTCTCATTCCTCCTTCCTTTCCCTCTCTCTCTCCCCTTCCCTTGCCTCGCCAGCTGAGTTTGTTTGTAAACAAAAAAAAGTGTTTTTTTCGTTCCCTTTTTAACACGCGAACCCAGACCGGAACGACCCAACCCCTTAATGAAAGAACTGGTTCCTGGGGAAATTGGGGACAATGGAAAAGGCCTTATTCATAATTTGCACAAATTTTTTGATTACCTGCACCTGGGGGGCTAAACCTCCCCTCTTAGCCTCTCTCGCTTTAAAACCCCAAAACACACCCTGTCCTATACCCTCCGGCCTCGCAAAAACCGTCGCCGTGATCACCGTAAATAAATGACTTGGGACCCGGGATTAATTTTGGTATTTGTTTTTTTTTTTTTTTTTTCCTCGAAAAAGACTCCTGTATACCAAGACCAAGAACTGCTATGATACTCCGACTGCCCCAGACCCGTATGGTGCGTAACGCTCATTGGGGGTCAGGGCAGGGAAACCGCAACAAAGGTTTGGGCCAGCAACGACGATCTCTCCCAACTTCGTTTCCTACGACGAAAAGCACAAAGCCTCCCTTTTTCGGGGGTTTTAAAGTGTCGGAAGGCGCTGACTGGCTAAAGGGGAGTATACGTCATCAAAACGCGTCATCAGCCACAGCCATGATAAACTTTTTAAAAATTTTCGCCAAAACACAAGTCAGCGAACTATTTCCGGGAAAAACTGCCAGACGCCTCTCCCCGCCTTGTCCCCGTCATCCAAACTAATTTTCCCTTTTATTCGGAAAGCTGCGTTTTAAGGGGTTTTAATGTATCGAAAAATGATGTATAAGTAAGGAGCCTGTGTTTCAGGTTTTGGGGGTAGAAGGGGCTGTGTGTGTGGGTTGAAATAGTGAATATTTGTGATAGGGGAGCCCGCGGCAAGGCCTCCCGTCACTCTGCCTCGCCATCATCACCTCATCATAACATCTTTAAATCACCCTTATTTAAGGTGACACACGGTGCTACATTGTTTTAGATAATGACAAGTATATATACATCTCACCATAATCACTAAGTTGTATAATAACGAGTAATAGACGTTTAATCCTGCCCAAAACCTACAGTGGCGGAGGAGTGGCGGCTCCAGCGGCGCCGCCACTCAAAACTTTTGAGTAAAAAAAACCCGCAGTTATCCGCCTCACCTGTGCCTTCCTGAAGAAGACAGCAGCTCCCCCGCCTGTGATAGCACCAGGGATCATAGGATTCCTCAAGGGGTTTCTCTCCCCTACTAAATATTACCAAAGACATCTATCTCCCTTCGTGAAGTTGGTGTTGATATCCACCTCACGGGCTTCATCCTGCTGCTGCTTGCTGCTGCCGAAGGCCGCGCTGCCAGACGTAGATGGTCCCTTGCTTGTTTTTCTTTCTCCTATCATATATATGAATAATATCCATCCAAATGCAATCATATGTCTACATTCACCTATAAAAAAAGATATTTCATAGCATACCAAGCAATAGACATGTCTGGAGACTTCCGACCTCTGCTAATACCGGTCTTGAGCAGTCGTTGGCCAGTGTGCACCGGGTTTAAAGACGAAATCGAAAGAATTTTCCGCGCGTGGGTTCCGTCGTTGGACTAACGGGCCAAAAAAAAGGGCTTTAAGTGTTTTGTGGCTTCTGGCCCCGAGCCTCCGAATCTGAGGCGCGTGTTATCATTGGCCGATTGCAGCTCAGCTGGGCAATGCCGCTCTGTGAAACCTCCTCCCTCCCTCTACCCCTGAGGGCAGACCATCACAGAAAACGGATCATTACATATCACACAGGCGTCACTATACAAATCTAGCCTAGATCAAATTTTCATTTTTGTTATTAGTATTAGTATTAGTATTAGTATTAGTATTAGTCTTAGTCTACTATTATTATGTTTAATAATGGCATCATCATTTTCCTTATTGTTATTATTATTATCATCCAAATATTATTATTATTTTACAGGTTGAAGTTCCCAACTCGGCATCCCAAGGGCTCGGCAACACCCAAAACTCGGGTTTTGGTTCCGGATTTTCCAAAACACGGCAGAACACCCAAAACCCCGGGGCGTAGTTGCCGGGTCGGCCGCTAGGTGCCACCACACTAGGCCGCTTGGTTTCTCCCGCCGATTTGTTTGCTGTATTTGTTCAGTGGTGTTGTGACTGTAGAGTTGTGTACACTGTTATTTTGTGTACTTCTATATAGTATATACTCTCGATATGTACTTACAGGGCTGTTATTGGTAGTATGGATCCCAAACGGTCCAGGAACACTCTACTGTAGAAGTGAAAAGAAAAGGAAAAAGAACAATGTGGTTAACTATTTCTGAGAAAAATTGACCATTTCATGCTTTATTTTCCCCGTATTATATCTACGGTTCTTAAAAGTCGGAAAATTCATTACTCGGCTCCGGCGTGGTCCCGAGGTTCCGAGTTTGGAATGTCGGGACTTTTGGGAACAGGAATAAACTGTATTATTAATAATAATTATATTTCAAGAATACTGGTGGGCGATCCTGTGTGTGGTGTGTGTGGGTGTGTGTGTGTGTGTGTGGACTGTGGTGACTGTGTGTGTGTGTGTATGTGTGTAGGTGGTGTGTGTGGTGGGTGGTGTGTGGAGGGGGACTGTGTGTGTGTGTGTGTGTGTGTGTTGTGTGTTTGTCGGAGAGTTCAACCTCAGATATGGACTGACCCCATCGTAATCTTACCATCTATTTGCAGAAAAATCGCGTTCAGCGTCTCCGTCTACGCCTTTGAAATAAAACAATAATAATGATAATAAATAAATGATAACGCATTATAAATAATAAAACAACAATAGTACCTACTACTCAGAGCTGTGCAATAAATACATTGAATGATTTAAATACTAAATACTCGGGGAAAACGTATTTAAATACTAAATACTAAATACCATTGTACGAATGTATTTAAATACTAATTACATTCATTGTATTTTAAAATACATTTGTAAATACCAATTTTTAATACACAAAAATTTAAAGGTCCGAAAAAAAATGAATTTCCTTAGGATTTTCCTTAGATTTATGAGTTTCCATGGAAATTTCTTCTCAAGGCCTAAAATTTCCTTGAAATAAGACATTTCCTGCCAGTGGAAACACTGGTGCACTGTAACATCAGGGTGCCCCTGATGCCCCTTGACAGGTGGGCGGGTTATGGCCACATTTCATTATTCAATAAAAAGATTATATTTTATATTAAATGAATTTTACATTACAATGTTTGAAATTACTCATTATAAAAGTATTTAAATACTATATTTAAATACATGACAAACCAATGTATTCATAATACATTTCTAAATACACAAATTTATTAAATAACGTATTTTAAATACAATTGTTTTAAAATACTAGCCCAGCTTGCTACTACAACTACGACATCAATAAAATGATAATGTCAATGGTATTAATGTATAATAAGTTATAATAATAAAATAATAACTCAGATAAAAAAATCATTAACAATAATGTGATACTAACAATAATATTGATAACAAATGATCATTAGTAATCGAAATGATAAAGTATATAATAATAATAATATATTGATACTGATCATAATGATAATAATAACGATACTGATACTAATATATCAGAGATCTACCATCATACCTATCTAGAATAGATGCACACACACACACACACAACACACACACACACACACACACACACACACTACACACACACACACACACACACACACAACACGATGTCAGGTTGAGAACGTGACGGCCCTCCAATGCTGTGGGTAGGCCGGTTAGAATCCCCGCGCTCCCGGAATTTTTAATGATAATTCGAGCGGTTACTGTCCCCATGAGCAAGGGGATGGGGGTGTGTGGTGTGTGAGGTCCAGCATTGCCCAAAGATCGTAAATAATTGAGCTCCAAGCTCGCACTGAGAGGGTGAAAAACTGGCGATCGCGAGCCAGTCGCGGGGACAAGACCATGGGTGAATACCAACACCACATGCACACACAGTTAAGTACAGCACACACACACCACAAACCACAAACACACTAAACACACAGACCACCCACCCACCCATGCTATCTATGGTAGTATGATGATAACAATAAGAACATAAGAAAATAAAGAAGCTACAAGAGGCCGCGAGACCTACACGTGGGTAGTTCCTGTTACCTAACATACCTACATTCCACCTTTCATCCCATCCATGAAAATTATACAGCCTCCTTTTAAAGCTCCCTATTGACTCCCGCACTAACTACCTGTCTACTGAGTCCATGCCAATCTCACCACCTATTCATGAACCAGTGTTCCCTATTTCTTTTTTAATCTATCGGTACGCTTTTCCAGTGTGAATTCAATTCCATTAGGCTTGGTGTTTGTAATCCTCAGTAGGGTTAACCCCTTCACGCCCCCACCAACTTCCTTGGCTATAAAAAATAGTGGTTGTTGTCCAGCCATAAAATTACGAAAAGTAACTAAATAAACCAAATAGCAATTGGACAAGGATCTAAACAGGTCATAGCAATAAAACATTGCTTAGATAACTAAAAATATCTAATGGTACCCAAATTACAGGAAATACGTTGTGGGACGCAGGGGTTAAAAACAAGATAGTTTAGCTGTTAACAGAGGACAAGCGTAAGCCATGGGGCACCCAATCCCCGGACCGCCACCTGCATTCGCCCTCGATTATACACTCTTGGAGAGCACGAACTCGGGACCGTCGCCACGCATCATACTGGCATATGAGGATGCATTTTATTTCTTTTTCGCAATTTGTTAATCTGTTATCAGTCTACGATGAGGTAATACTCTCAAAAACGGGAGGAAAAGATGATAGGAATAAACCCGAGAACATGAAAGTGTATACCCATTGAGCGCCTAGAACGTAATTTGCTTTGGTATTTTGGCTACCTATTAGACTATTTAATGTAAGTAAGCTATTTTTTTTTTATACATTATGACCTGTTTAGTATCCTTTTGACCTAACTAATTTTGTATATTAAGTAACTTTTAGTAATGTTATGGCTAACAACAGACGATTTTATGCACGCAAAGGAATTATCGGGGGTTGGCGTGAAGGCGTTAAAAAAAAAGTTATAAATAAACTTAATTTCTAGAATAATAAACACGATCTTCCTTTGTTTTGTAATGCCTCCTGACACCAGACATACCATGGAGTCTTAATAGGTTATAAACTCCCACCTCTTCAACACAATCCCCAAAAACAGTAAAGACACAAGGTCTCTGACATGTATAGCCTACTTTCCCCACGTGCAAAAAATTAACATAGGAACATTAAAAAAAATAAGCGAAGCTACAAGAGCCGTGAGACCTACACGAGTAGTCTGCTTACTGAAGTACACTACCTAAATCCACCTTCATCCCCATCCATGAACTTTGTATCCAGCCTACTCTTTAATTTACCAAGACTCCCTTTAAAAACGGTGATGTCAATCCTGCGTCGGTAATATGCGTGCCATAAGCGACGCCAGCGTGGTTGGAGGCCTGTACTATAGGAATAGGGGCGTGTACGAGGGACATGAAGGTTTGCAAGCCCTTAACTTCTTAATAAACGTAACTAAAGTGGGAAACAACTGTTACAACCATTCTTGCCTCACCTCACAACCAGTAATCCCAGGCAACAGGGTTTTTTCTCTCTCTCTCGTCTACATTTATCCAGTCTTCTTCGCATTTATCCATCTTTTCTACATTTATCCAGTATTCGTCTGCATTTAATCCAGTCTTCTTCTACATTTATCCAGTCTTATTTTCCTTCTACATTATCATCTTTCTACATTTATCCAGTCTTTTCTTCTACATTTATCATTCTTTCTTCTACATTTATCCCGTCTTTTTTCTACATTTATCAGTCTTTCTTCTACAATTTATCCAGTCTTTTCTCTACATTATACAGTTCTGCTTCTACATTTATCCAGCCTTCTCTGCATTTATCCAGTCTTTCTTCTACATTATACAGGTCTTTTTCTCTACATTATCCAGTCTTTCTCTGCATTTATCAGTCTCTTTCTTCTGCATTTATCCAGTTTTATTCTACATTTATCAGTCTTATTCTGCATTATCCAGTCTTTTCTCTACATTTATCCAGTCTTTTCTGCATTTATACAGTCTTTCTCTGCATTTATCCAGTCTATTCTTCTTGCCATTATCCAAGTCCTTTCTCTACATTTATCCAGTCTTTCTTCTGCATTTCTCCAGTCTTTATTCCACATATCCAGTCTTTCTTAGCAATTATCCAGTCTTCTCTCCATTTATCCAGTCTTTTCTTCAGCATTTATCAGTCTTTCTTCTGCATTTATCCAGTCTTTTCTTCTGCATTTATACAGTCTTGCTCGGCATTTATCCAGTCTTACTCTGCATTTATCCAGTCTTTCTCGCATTATCCAGGCTTTCTTCTACATTTATACAGTCTTTCTTCTACAGTTTATCCATTCTTCTTCTACTTTATCCAGTCTTTTCTTATACATTCTCCAGTCTTTCTTTTACATTTATCCAAGTCTTTCTTCTACATTTATCCAAGTCTTTCTCTGCATTTATCCAGTCTTTTCTTCTGCATTTATCCAGGTCTTCTTCTTACATATCCAGTCTTTCTTCTGCATTTATCCAGTGTTTCTTCTGATTATCCAGTCTTTCTTCTGCATTATCCAGTCTTTCTTCTGCATTTATCCAGGTCTTTCTTCTAAATTATCCAGTCTTTCTTCAACATATCCGTCTTTTTCTGCATTTATCCAGCCTTCTTCTACATTATCCAGTCCTTTCTTCTACATTTATCCAGTCTTTCTTCTGCATATCCGTCTTTATTCTGCATTATCCAGTCGTTCTTCTGCATTATACAGTCTTTCTTTATGCATTTATCCAGTCTTCTTCTACATTTATCCAGTCTTCTTATACATTTATCCAGTCTGCTTCTACATTTATCCAGTCTTTTATACATTAGCCAGTTTTCTTCTGCATTTATCCAAGTCTTTCTTCTACATTTAATAGTATTTCTTACATTTATTACAGTCTTTCTTCTACATTTATCCAGTCTTTCTTATACATTATCCAGTCCTTCTTCTACATTATCCAGTCCTTCTGCTACATTATCCATCTTTCTTAATAAAGTTATCCAGTCTTTCTTCTACATTTATCCAGTACTTTATTCTACATTTATCCTAGTCTTTCTTCTGCATTTATCCAGTCTTTCTTCTGCACTTATCCAGTCTGTCTTATGCATTTATCACAGTCTTTCTCTGCATTTATCCAGTCTTCTTACGACATTTATCCATCTTTCTTCCACATTTATCAAAGTCTTTCTTCTACATTTACCAGGCTTTTATTATACATTGATCCCAGTCTTTTTATACAGTTTATCCAGTCTTCTTGCTACATTGAGCCTGTCGTCTTCGACCGTATATCCAGTGTCCTTCTTATACATTTAATCCAGTATCTCGCATTTATCCAATCTTTCTGTTACATTTATCCAGTTTTCTTCTTGCATTATCCAGTCGTTGCTCTTATTTTTTCATTTATCCAGTCTTTCTCTACATTTATCCAGTCTTTACTTCTGCATGTATACCAGTCTTCTTCACATTATCCAGTCTTTCTTATACATGATCCATGTCTTTCTTCTGCATTTATCCAGTCTTTCTCTGCATTTATCCCGCTTTCTTCTACATGTATCCAGGTCTTCTTCTGCATGATCCAGTCTTCGTCTACCAGCATTCCAGGTCTTTCTTCTGCATTATTCCAGTCTTCTCTCACATGTTATAGTCTTTCTTCTACATCAGCCAGTCTTCTCTTCTACATAGTTACCAGTCTATTCTACATTATCCAAGTCTTCTTATACATTTATCCAGTTTTCTTCTACAGTTATCCAGTCTTTCTTCTGCATGTATTCCATTCTTTCTCTGCATTTTATCAAGTCTTTCCTACTTCTACAGATTTCTTCTGCATTATCCAGTCTCTTATACCTTGTAGTCCAGTCTTCTTATGCATTTATCCAGTCTTCTTTACATTTATCCAGTCTTTCTCTGCATGTATACAGGCATTATTCCACATTTATCAAGTCTTCTCTGCATTATCCAGTCTTTCTCTACATTTATCCAGTCTTTCTCTACATTTATACAGTCTTCTTTTACACGGTGTGGTGGTGTGTGGTGTGTGAGTGGGTAAGAGTCTGGTAAACAGGGTCCTAGGAAGTTAATGCAGGAATGTAGGGTGAGTGTGGGATATTTCTTGTTCTTCGTGTGATGGGATTTGCTAGGAAAATACAAAGTTGTAGGTATCGCGGTCCTCTTGAGCTTACTTATTTTTATAGATTTTTTTAATACTGTGGTGTGTGTGTGGTGTGGGTGGGGTGTGTAGGAGTGAGGGCTGACGTGCCGGAGAGCCAGATAATCCCGCTTCTATACGCTTGGTATCTAAAGTGTGCCCCAAAACCACCTTTCTATGTTTACACCAACAAAAAACACACACACCACACACCACACACACCCACCCACACACACACACATATAACCCCCCACCCCCCCCACACAACCACACACACACACACCACCACACACACACATGCACACACAAACACATAAAACGAAAAATATCAAACACCAGCACTAATTCCTCTTAATGTGACAATACATCTATAATAATATAAGCGAAAGTGTGTGTGTGTGTGTGTGTGTCCGCGATAGGTGCCGCCCCCCGTGGCCCAATCCCACCATATGGCACAGTTTTGGAACCAGCTCGACCAGGGCCAACTTTTTAGCCCAATTATGAGATGATCCGATCACTTTTTTTTTTTTTTTTTTAGCAGCCCCATTAGCGAGAATTGTGAAAAAAAATGTGGGTTGCGAGAATTGAGGAAACCTTGATGTAGGGTGATGGGTAATGGGTGAGTGAATGGGTGGGGTGATGGGTAATGGGTGTGGGGTGATGGGTGAGTGAATGGGTGGGGGTGATGGGTGAGGGGATAGGTGGGAGGTGATGGGTAATGGGTGAGTGAATGGGTGTGTGGTGATGGGTAATGGGTGAGTGGATGGGTGAGGGGTGATGGGTAATGGGTGAGTGAATGGGTGGGGGGTGATGGGTAATGGGTGAGTGGATGGGTGAGGGGTGATGGGTAATGGGTGAGTGAATGGGTGGGGGGTGATGGGTAATGGGTGAGTGGATGGGTGAGGGGTGATGGGTAATGGGTGAGTGAATGGGTGGGGGGTGATGGGTAAGGCGTTAATGCATACATTTCTACATCCATGATTTCAGGAAAGTTAGAAGGGGCTATCTGGAGAGTCTGTGAGGCTCCAGAAAGCTGTGGGCCACAGGTGGTGGGCCTAAGGCCCACCAATCGCCCTCCGCAGGAGCTAGCCAAAAAGTCCGCCCGGAGGGCGGCTTTGCGGCTAGTAATACATGAACGGGAGTATAACGAGACATTATATGTACAAACTAAAGAAACTCTCTCTCTCTCTCTCTCTCTCTCTCTTTTCTCTCTTCTCTCTCTCTCCTCTCTCTCTCTCTCTCTCTCTCTCTCTCTCTCTCTCTCTCTCTCTCTCTCTCCCATCTACACTGACCTATCCTGAACGAAACTTATATCATTACTTTAACGCGTTCAGCTCACAACTTGTTTCTCACACAGCCACACTTACCCATCAAAAGTTATTGTAAATGGATGAATCTACAATTTTACCCCCGCCATTTCCACTTATCTATCGAAATTTTTTTTCTTCGGATTTCTGGCTGTTCAAAATATTCCAAAATTGACGACGATCAGGTTTTTGTTATTCTACAGCAAAACTATGAGTCGTAGAAGAAAACTTATCGAAGTAACTAATGTTCTTCTTGATGTGTTCTACATGATACAGTAATCGGTTTGTCAAAACACTTCATGCATGTCGAATAAATGGATATTTTGTATAAATGTACATATATGCTATTTTCTCGCTTATTTACCAATCAATATTTTTTTTCTTTACACCAAATGATAGCCCTTGACAATGATAGCAATTTCCAAACTCTTTCTTGGGGATGAAAGGTGGATGTAGGTAGTGTTAGGTGACAGGAACTACCACGTGTAGGCCTCGCGGCCTCTTGTAGCTTCCTTATTTTCTTATGTTCTTATGTTCTTATATTTGCAATATAAGTATGCATTCCTTTGAGAATTCTATAAACCATCTACGACACTATGGAATCCACTCCCTGACATAATGTTCGAGTTGCATTATTATCATAAAAGTTTGCACACACTTTCAACACTATGAAATTCTTGGAGCTAAATACACCATAGAAATGGCTGAAGGAAGCACCGAATACTAGTGACTGATGAGAACAGAATCCCAGACACGCTTATCAGACAACAGGACAGGAACTGAACTTGTCGTTAGAGCGCTACCCACCTGTCCCGCGACTCCCACCAGCCCGTCGCCACCCACCACCTTACCGCCACACAGAGCTGGGCAGTATTTATATACAATTGTATTTAAATACGTATTTAAATACATTTGTATTTAAATACGTATTTAAATACATTTGTATTTAGAAGTGTATTTATAAATACATTGGTTGTCATGTATTTAAATACAGTATTTAAATACTTTTATGAGTATTTCAATACATTGTATTTAAATACATTTAATATAAAAAAAAGAATACTTTTTTTATCAGTTAATTTGGCCACAAACCCGCCCAACTATCTGGCAACCCTGATGTTACAGTGAACCAGTGTTTCCACTGGCAAGGAAATGTCCTGATTTCAAGGAAATTTAGGCCTGAGAAGGAAATTTTTAAGGAAACCCAAAATCTAAGGAAATCCTATGGAAATAATTTTTTCGGCCATGTTAAACTTTGTGTGTATTTAAAATGTATTTACAAATGTATTCAAATACAATTGATGTATATAGTAATTAGTATTTAAATACATTTCTCCCATGTATTTAGTATTTACTATTTAAATACATTCAATGTATTTAGTGCCCAGCTCTGGCTCCACCTCCCTCCTCCCCATTCCCCAATATCCTTGCTGTGGTAAATGCTAATGATATGAATATGATAAGAAATTAGGACCGATAATTTGTTCTTTGGTCATTTTGTCAAAGACAAATAAAATCTGTTAATATTATCATCTCATCTCATATTATTTAATCTTAATCTACATATCTCTAGAAATATCAGAAAAAAAATTATTTCCTTAGGATTTCCTTAGATTTTGCGTTTCCTTAGAAGTATAGTTCTCAGGCCAAAATTTCCTTAAAATAAGGAAATTTCCTGCAAGTGGAAGCACTGGTTCACTGTAACATCAGGATTGCCAGATAGTTGGGCGGGTTTATGGCCAAATTAACTGAAAAAAATAAATAAATAGAATAAAAAAGTTTTTACATTTTTATATTATATGTATATAAATACAATGTATTTAAATACTCATTAAAGTATTTAATTACTGTATTTAAATACATGAAAACTAATGTATTTATAAATAGATTTCTTAATACACAAATGTATTCAAATACAAATGTATTCAAATACAAATGTATTCAAATACAGCCCAGCTCTGGCTATATATCTATCTAAACTGTCTTTCCCAGGAATCTCAGGAACTCTTTGTCCAAAAAATAAATGTTAAAAGGAAATTTGAATAAAATTATTGTTATTTTCCTTATTTAGGCCCGGTTCACACATCACGTTTTTGCTGTCCGTAGTCTACGTGCGTCTTGTCATCAGTGACTCACAGTACGTCACAGTGACGTCACTCCCTGCCTGTATAGTGTGAACCAGGCTCCGCGCGACCACCTGCTGGAGCAGTGATGACTTCACTGACCTTGAGAGAAGCGCGTCTCAAGCTCACATTATTCGGAGCTTCCAATTCTTTGTCCAGGACTGCGGGAGTGACTGGGTGACATCACTGTGACGTCACTGATCGCCACGCCCACGTAGACACGGACAGCAAAAACGTGTAGTGTGAACCCCGCCTTAGAGGTTACATTATACATACTAATTACTGATACAAAAAAAGAAATGGCCTACGCCACGTAAAACTTTATTTTAGGGGGGTCTATGCTGTACAATAGGGGTTAAGAATTGTAAAAAAAAGAAATGGCCGACGCTATAGGAAACTTTATTTTAGGGGGGTCGAAGCTGTAGAGGTTAATAACTAGAGAGAACTGCAACTCCGAAATGCCAGGGGTCGCTGGTAGTTTTAACTCACAATTTGGTGAAAAGTTGGTCAACTTGAAAGAAAAATATGGGCTTATTCCACTGCACTTAAAACACACAAGTATAATATTAAGAACGATTTTCTTCTATATGTATATTGTATAGAAGCACTGATTCTGTAAAACATTGTATATAACCCAAAATAACCAAGTAGGTTATAGTTGAGGGGGCGAGGTAAATGCTTACTCTATGATATTATATAGTCAATAACGAATTTTTTAGAAGTTATCTATACCTAGGCAGTCATATTTCCTGTTATTATTGTGTATCAATCAGATAGAAAGCCTAGAAGTGCAATGAGTCGACGCGTGAAGTGGCAATGTTTTGATTCAATCTCCCCGCCACAATCTCCCCGCCCACCACTCCCCGCCGCGGCACGTCGCCTCCACAATTATAACCTACATTGTCGCAGCAACAAGCCGATTTCGGCATTCTTTATTCTTCGTTTTTCCAAGGCATTGCTTATTGTATTTTGACAAGCGTTTGCCAAGACGCAGCAGTACGTCTTAGAAAACAGTGTGAACATCGCCCAAATTTTACATGCCACAATATACATGTAAAAATCTATTAAGCTTTGCTACTCGAGGCGAGTAATTTGCATTAAATTGCTATTATAGAACGTTCCATCGTAATGCATGTCATCCATATAATTAGTAGAACAACAGAAGAACTATATTTTTTGGTATTCAGATGCGGTGCATCAATATTTATCGCGAAATTAATTTATGAAAAATATTAGTCGCGGAGCCAAAACACAGTAGACCAACCTTTGAGTTAAAACTGCCAGCGACCACTGGCATTTCTCGAGTTGCAGTTTTCTCTAATTGTCTGAGAATGGATAAGTAAAAAAAAACACGAAAAAATAAAATACCGATACCGGTAATACCGGTATTTTGGTACGGTATCGGTATACCGGTATCGTAACTGATACCGGTGTGAGGACGTACCGGTATTATTCCCGTAAACCGGTATCGGCAATACCGGTATTTTCTTGATACCGCACAACCCAATGACACTTAGCCACTCTACACTGTCCACTATCACTGTCAAGCACAAAACAGTCGTAAATGGTAATGTAGCAGCAAAGATCGACCCTACAGGTCTCATACGCGGCTCGCGTCGCCCCTGGCACTCTCCCCGTCACAATACTGAGGCTGTGAGGCAATACCGGATATCACTGTCACCAGGCAAGTTTGCTTGGTGACTCTACAATATATATTGTCCTCCATTCACTTGGACAACACCTAACACCTGAAATCAAGTAAATATGAGTGGCAAGAAGTAAAGAAGGCTTACACTTACTAGTAATGTTTCCTCCGTGATCCGTGAGAGACTGAAACAGACAGACTGACTGACTGAGACTTGACGAGTTGACGTTGACGAAAACCTCCCAGGGGCTACATTCAGAGAGGCTAACCTTTCCGGTCTTCACGACCTAGCGACTTCCAACAGCTGTTTTGGGCAACTTTTGGCATTCTGCGGGCAGATTGATGACGTACTTAAAGACGTTGAGCTGTCAAAAACAGGCAACTGCCTCCAGGCAGTTGCAGAGCACGCAATATACATAAAAATACTCATAAATTGAGTATATATGATGTTTTCTGACTCAAGAACTGAACAGAGCAAGTATACAAATGAAATTAGGCCATATTACAATGCCATGCGCTCGTGATGAGTTTGTTATGGGGTAATGAGCCGAGTGGCGAACGATGGCATCTCACCATGACTCACCACACGGCTCCGCGACAGATAAGGCATTTTCCTCCTCATCCTTCCTCTTCTTACCCTTTATTCTTCCCTTCTTCCTCTACCTAATTCCTCCTCCTTCATCACCACTACTACTACTACTACTACTACTACTACTACTACTACTACTACTACTACTACTACTACTACTACTACCAGTACCACTACCACCACTACTATTACTGCTGCTACTACTACTATAGCCGTGTTTTTCCTCCTCATCCTTCCTCTTACCCTTTATTCTTCCCTTCTTCCTCTACCTAATTCCTCCCCCTTTCCCATCACCAACTTACTACTACTACTACTACTACTACCACTACTTATTACTGCTGCTACTACTACTATAGCCGTGCTTTTGTCGTCCAAGCATCGTCTTGGTACAAAGACCGTTTTTTCTCGCAATTGAAAACGGATTGGTTTCTGCGACAACAACACAACAAGCTTGGTAGGGGCCGAAATAATAATCAGCCCTAAAAACATTGCAAACCAATATCACAAAGCAGTATAACACACATTTCAGCAAGTGTTATTGGAGTGGTCTTCGTAATCCAAGCCCGGTGTGGGACGATAAAAACACGGCTTATTACTGCTGCACTACTACAACTACTACACAACTGCTATAAGAAAGGTTGGGAGGAGGAAGAGGAGGAGGAGAAGGAGAAGGAGAAGCTAGGAGGTGGAGGAGGAGGAGGAGGAAGAAGGGTGGAGCATTTTGGTGTGGATGATAAATTTGTTTATAAACACAGCTGAGAGCGTGGAAGCCTTGTGATTGGCTGAAACTTTTCGAGAAATACTATGTGATTCGCTGGCGAGGCTGTGACGTCATTGTACTCGCTCAGCCAATCAGCTATCGAAGCCCATAGCGACACCGTAGCGCCACTGCCATATCTCGTACCAGAATCCCCCCGAGCTCCGGGGTGTAGAAATAGAGGAAGTTAGTTAAGCTAAACACCGTGCCCTTTAACTCTCTCTGAATGTCTGCCCAGACTCAGCCCCATCACCAATCAGTGATAAATATCTTCTCACCACTTAGCCCTGCAAGGCAGACGAGTAATGGGAACTCAGCTTCCAAAAAGCACAGCAGCAAGGGCAGCACATCTGATTCAAGTGTGAAGAACCACTATGACTGAATGCCCACTGTATATGCAGTGAATAACTACAAACACTTCAATCAAGTCTCAGTCTGTGAAATATTCCCGCAAGAAAGGATCAGATTCCTCGACCTGAGACAGCCAGAGGATGGACACATTTGAGAAATATCTCTGACAAGCTAATGCCTTACAACACAAAGGTGGAGATAGGACTTCTAATTGGTATCCATTGCATCAGGGCAATCAAGCCAAAGGAGTTTTCAGGAATGTGAATCCATATGCACCAGGACAGAATTGGATGGGACTTGTTGCAAGTTGCTCTGACAGGAGCCAAGATCCATATGCACGCAGGACAGAATTAGGATGGGACATTGTTGGCAAAGTTGCTCCTGACAGAGAGCCACAAGATCCATATGCACGCAGGACAGAATTAGGATGGGGCATTGTTGGCAAAGTTGCTCCTGACAGAGAGCCACAAGATCCATATGCACGCAGGACAGAATTAGGATGGGGCATTGTTGGCAAAGTTGCTCCTGACAGAGAGCCACAAGATGATATCGTAGCAGTGCATAGAACAATAGCTCAAGAGGTTACCATTAATGAGGAGACGAAAGTCAGTTTCCTTGTTGTTCTATCAAAGACAAAGGAAATAGTCAATCCAGCTCACGTCAGAAAAATGTTTTAAATGGATTTTAATGATAAAGGGACAGAAGATATTCCCGTTTCCTATGAGGACAAGAGATTCCTGAGTAAGATGATAGAGGGAGTTCATCAGCAGAATGATGGACATTATGAACTTCCTCTTCCTCTTAAAAGTGATAATGTAAAACTGCAAAATAACAAGGAAATGTTTGGAGCTACATCATCTCCAAGTGTTGCCAACTTTGCACTCAAGAAAGCTGCAGATGATTATGAGAGTCAGTGTGGATCCGATGCAGCCAACTTTATAAGAAAGGATTTTTATGTTGATGACGGACTCAAATCTGTCTCAACTGCAATGGAAGCCATAAGTCTCATAAAGAGGAGCAAGGACTTGTGTGAATTAGGAGGCTTTCATCTCCACAAATTCTTATCAAACAGTAAGGAAGTATTAGCAGCAATATCACCTGATGAAAGGAATGCCACCATGAAGAATTTAGACCTGTATGAAGACTCAATGCCTATAGAAAGAACTCTTGGAGTAAAGTGGTGTGTAGAATCTGATACCTTTCAATTCAGAATTCACCTATAGGACAAGCCATTAACAAGAAGAGGTATATTGTCAACTGTGAGCTCTATATATGATCCATTGGGACTAGTATCACCTTTGATTCGCATTGGCAAAAGAATACTCCAAGACTTATGCAGAGATGGAGTAAGTTGGGATGATAAGGTGGCACGGCATGTCAGCCCAAGTGGGAACAGTGGAGACATGAGCTATGCATGTTACAACAAGTGACAATACCAAGAGGTTATAAGCCTGATTCATTTGAGGATATCAAGACAGTTGAACTTCATCATTTCTCAGATGCCAGTCAGGAAGGATATGGCCAGTGTTCATATATCAAATTGATCACTACTGATAACCAGATACACTGTGCTCTTGTAATGGCAAAATCAAGAGTCACACCCCTCCGAGCTATCACTATTCCAAGACTGGAACTTACAGCAGCAGTTGTGTCTGTGAGAATTCATGCATTGCTGAAGAAAGAACTTAGCTATCAGAATATTCAAGAAGTGTTTTGGACTGATAGTAAAGTAATTCTGGGGTATATCAACAATGATGACTTAAGATTGCATGTATATGTAGCCAACAGAGTCCAGCAGATAAGAGACAAAACTTCACCAGAACAGTGAAATATGTTGAAACAAAAAAGAACCCAGCAGATCATGCTTCTAGGGGACTGTCTGTACAAGAGTTGATTAACAGCAACACTTGGTGGCATGGTCCAGAGTTCCTTTGGCAGCATTTTGACATAACTGACAACTCATTAGCAAGTAAGAATATCATAGATGATAATGATCCTGAAGTAAAGAGAGTTGTGTCATGTGCTACACAAATGACAGCAGCCACCAGTATGCTGGAAAGACTGAATGACTTTTCTGATTGGTTTCGTGCCAAGAGGAGTATTGCAGGATGCCTCAGACTCCAAAGACTCTTCAAGAACAATGCCAGCAGAATAAGTCAAGTCAAGCAGGAATACATCCCAGTCACTGCTGGAGAATTAAAGGAGGCCGAAAATGAGATCATAAGACAAGTTCAAGCTGAGACATTTTCAAATGAAATAAGAACATTGAAAGAAGCAATAAATAGTGAGATTTTACCACATGTGAACAGAATTGATGGAAGGAGCAGAATAGTGAAGAAAACAAGCCAGCTGTACAAGCTTGATCCATTTATAGATGAAAGTGGGATACTCAGAGTTAGTGGACGGATCAGGCAAGCTACCTTGCAGAATGAAACAAGACATCCCGCTATCTTACACAAGAATTCACACATAACTGACTTAGTGATTCACCACTACCACAACAAAGTGTGCCACCAGGGTAGGGGTATTACACTGAATGAAATTAGAGCATCCGGGTACTGGATTATAGGAGGATCTTCTCTGGTAGCAAGACATGTCTCTAAATGTGTTGTTTGCAGAAGGGTTAGAAGTGGCACACGAGGGCAGAAAATGGCAGATCTTCCCAAAGATAGGCTAGAGCCTGCACCTCCATTCACTTTATGCTGCAGTTGATTACTTTGGCCCATTCTATATCAAAGAGGGACGTAAAGAACTTAAAAGATATGGAGTACTCTTTACATGTATGGTGTCACGAGCAATCCATCTGGAAACGGCAAACAGCCTGGATAGTGACTCATTTCTGAATGCTTACCGTCGCTTCATTGGACGGAGAGGACCAGTTAGTCAGTTAAGATCAGACCAAGGAACTAACTTTGTAGGTGCAAATAATGAACTATCAGATCGTTTGAAAGAAATGAATCGGGAGAAAATCAGAAGTGAATTGTTGCAAGACAGTTGTGATTGGATTAATTTCAAAATGAATGCACCACCTGCTAGCCACATGGGTGGTGCATGGGCAAGACAGATACATACAGTAAGAACTATATTGTCCGTGCTACTTGATCAAAATGGAGCTCAGTTAGATGATGAATCACTAAGAACCTTCATGATAGAGGCAGAATCTGTTGTAAATGGTCGTCCCTTAGCTGTGGATAATCTGAGTTCACCTGATGGCCTAGAACCACTGACACCCAACACCTTACTCACCAAAGGTTCTCATCTAAGGTTGTATTGCCTCTTCCAGGCAATTATGAGAGAACTGATTTGTATTCAAGAAAGCGTTGGCGTAGGGTCCAGTTTCTGGCAAATGAATTCTGGTCAAGGTGGAAGAAGGAATACTTGCAGTCACTTCAGTTAAGAAATAAATGGGTAAAACCTCAAGGAAACCTACAAGTAGATGATGTTGTAATAGTGAAAGATGACACTTTGCCAAGAAACAGCTGGAAGTTAGGAAGAATAGTAGAGGCTCTTCCTGGCGATGATGGTCTTGTTAGGAGAGTGAAAGTAATGCTAGCAGACTCAAACCTTGATAGCAAAGGTAAACGTGTAAAGGCAGGGAGTATTTTTGA
Organism: Chionoecetes opilio; assembly: GCA_016584305.1. Taxonomy (NCBI): domain Eukaryota; kingdom Metazoa; phylum Arthropoda; class Malacostraca; order Decapoda; family Majidae; genus Chionoecetes; species Chionoecetes opilio. Next base: position 118,895 of record JACEEZ010010076.1, on the reverse strand, counting down.
ACGGCCTATCCATAGTCTTGTACTCTTGTTAGAAAGTAAAACTCGGAGAGACCAGCTAGGGTATCCCCACCGAGGAGCCAAATTAATTCCTTTATACTCTTTTGTAATTTTTATACTGTTATACCCATACTCATGTAATGGACTACTCAGTAGCTAGATATAGGGTAAATTGTTCTTACAATTTAAGGGAGCCCTGTAGCTGTGGCATATATTGTATATGCCTCATATGATTTTAGTATGTTTAAGGAATTATAATCTCACTGAGATGGCGCCCATAAATCGAGTTGTCGCAACCCTATGAATCAAGAGACTCTATACCCAACCGCCGATGTTCTTTTGTTTGTGAAGAGAGTCTGTCGCTTATACTTGGGGATTATCGGTAGACAGGCGGGATAGCAGGGTGGGCATGTACACAAGGGCATAGAGGTATGTTATTTCTTAGTTTTTCTTTGTATTAATGACTTGTTATGAAATATAGTACTGACATGACATGTATACTAGTTGTAGACTTCATCTAAGATAAGTGTGTAACGGGAAACTTATGTATTCATCGCATAAATAAAGGAAGAAGCGGTGATATAAATTCTGCTGATAACAGTACGTACGTATCCATTACAGTTTCACGGCTACATTGGTCTGGCAATAAAGAAAATCCCTACAACGAGTTTCTGTGACCTAGCTGATGTCAGTCTATGAGTCAGTGCTAAACCGAGTCCTGAATTAAGTAAGATAAGCTCATCTGGCTACAACCAGTGTCCTCTTCGGGACACACTCGTTGTCTTGGGCGACATCAATGCTACTACTGGCACTGTGAGAGATGGCTACGAGTTATGTGTTGGTCCCCATGGCTCCGGTACCAGAAACATTAACACTTCTCGGCTTCTGAATTTTGAGAGGTCCAGAAGGTTGAGAATTGCAGGTTCTTGGTATCAGAGACCAGAGCTGCATCGCTGGACATGTTATAGTAATGCCGGATGGGTAGCTAAAGAGATCGACCACATCCACGTTAGTACTCGTTGGAGGATCCTCCAGAACTGCAGGGTTTACCGGAGTGCTGAGTTCTTTGCAACAGATCACAGACTTGTTGTTGCTACACTTAAGCTTCATGTCAAGTCCAGAAGAATCTCAAGAGCTAACCATACTGTGTTTCATTTTGAGAAACTGAAGGACTTGACATGTGCCTATGAGTATGCAGCGGCAGTCTCAAATCGATTTGATGTGCTCGGTGCCCTCGAGGACCCTGTAGAACTGTGGGATACCTTCAAACGTGAAACTCTACAGGCTGCCAAGGAGTGTATTGGGGAGCGCCCGAGGTCAAGGCGTGGTTTTGTCTCGACGGAGTCGCAGGAGAAAATCGAGGAGAGTCTCGCTGCCAGGTTGGCTGGGAACCAGAACCAACACAGGGCTCTGTCACGTCAGACTAGAACCCTCCTGGGGAGAGACAAGGAGAGGTATGTCAGGAGTCTCGCTGAGGATATCGAGCGCCATTTGAACGCTAATGACCTCCGACCCGCCTACTGAGCCCTGAAGAAGCTCCGTTCCAAGTTTTCATTTCGGTCGAGTGCTATTCAAGCAGCAGAAAGGCGCCTCGTGTCGGACATGGATGTGCAGATGGCTGGTTGGGCTGAATACTTTGGGCAGTTGTTCACGGTGAACCCTCCAATGGAGCAGCTTCACACCACTGGGTTACGGGCAGTGAATGCCGATCCTCCCATTGACGAAACCGCACCCTCTCTTGACGAAGTCATGCAGAGAGGCTGTAGCAAAGTTGTGGGGTGGAAAGGCAGCTGGTGTTTGTAATATCAGTGCGGAACTTCTCAAAGCTGGGGGTGAGGCCATGATCCGCGGGTTGCATGCTGTCCTGACTGCCGTGTGGCAATCAGGTACCATTCCTCCTCACTGGAAAAAGGGGCTGGTCTTCCCCATCTGGAAAGGGAAAGGGGACCGCCAGGGCTGCAACAATTACCGCGGTATCACACTGTTCAGCGTGCCAGGCAAGGTGCTTGCCCATCTATTGCTGACACGAATCCGCAGTCATCTGCTGAAACAACAGAGACCTCAGCAGTCTGGGTTCATCACCTGGTAAGTCAACAACGGACCGTATCCTAGGGCTTCGTGTCCTGGTGGAACGCCGACGTGAATTTCGACAGGGGATGCTTGCAGCCTATGTTGATCTCAAGAAGGCGTTTGACTCAGTGCATCGTGAGTCACTCTGGGTTCTTCTGCGACTTCGCGGGATTCCTACAAGGACTATTGGCTTGATGACTGGTCTGTACTCTGGGACTGAAATTGCTGTGAAGTGTGGAGGTGTATCCAACTTCTTTCCTGTTAATACAGGAGTGAGGCAAAGGTTCGCCCTTGCCCCATCACTTTTCAACACTTGTATGGACTGGGTATTGGGCCAAGTTGTAGATCAAAGTGATTGTGGAGCATCCGCCGGCAACACCAAGATCACTGATCTTGTTTTTGCCGATGATGCAGTAATCTTTGCGGAGTCGCTGGAGGTCCTGGTAATGGCTCTCGAGGCGCTGCACGAGGAGGCGAAGCCTTTGGGACTTGAGGTCTCCTGGCTCAAGACCAAGGTCCAGGTGTTTGGAGGCTTACTAGATGAAACAGTACAGTTTGTTCATGCGTGCGGCGAAGACATTGAGATCTTGGAAAGTTTTACATACCTTGGTAGCGCAGTCCGTAATGACGGCGGGTCACATCAAGAAGTCTTACGGCGGATTGGCATAGCCCTCGCTCAGCAGGAGTATTTGGCGCTGTCGGTACCTGTGCAGGGGGACAAAGATCCGGATCTTCAAGTCGCTTTTGATCCCTGTCTTAATCTGTGATTGTGAGACATGGACACTAAATAGCGACTTGAAGAGACGAATTGATGCCTTTGGTAAAAAGTGTCTTCGCAGAATCATGGAGTATCGCTGGGATGATTACGTGTCAAATCAGCGATTGCACCGCAAGACTGAATCGAGGCCTATTACCTGCATAGTCCGTCAGCGCGAACTTCGGCTATATGGGCATGTGGCATGCTACCCTGAAACCGATCCTTCCCATCGGGTTGCATCTGTAAGAGACAATCCGGCGTGGAGGAGGCCAAGGGGGCGCCCACAAGGCTCGTGGCTGGGGCAAGTTGATGTCTCTTGTCGAGAGTTGCTTGGTATGGGAAGGGAGCCTGCATGGGGACTCGCGCCTGGTGACCCCCGGGAATGGCGTCGTAGGGTGGGCGAGGCGACGCGCCCCCCGGCGTATGCCCCCAATGATTGATTGATTTATATAGGGCATATAGGGACGGCTAGCAGACTAATATGACTGAGTTTAAGTCCAGATTCACTAAGAATTTCTCAGGTAGCCAAAAATCAGGCATCCTTGCACCACTATACAGGCTATCTGACAAACATAAAAGACAAGATCACCCTATCCCAGTCATGGAGGCTTTACAAAAGGCATCCAATGTAAAGCTTTAACTAATCAGGCAGCTTGTAACGTCTGAATAGGTTGACACTGAAGGGAAGATAAACCTTTCAGCTATTGGGAATCATTTCGGCTACTACACCGTCATGTTTCTCTTACATCCTTCAACAGCAAAACAAACTTCAGATAAAAAAAAAAATTGCTTCAACAGAAACCCTGACTGAATTTGCCTCTAACTTTGAAGTCTCAACTTCCCTGGCCTTTTCCTCCAAATTCCCTTCTTCCATGACTGGAGCTATCTCAACACGGCACAATTGCAACATCAACATCTATCACGAAGCCCTTCTCATCCTCCTTCCAACACACATACATCACAACGTCAATGTCACCGTTCACCTCCAACATGCTCACGCTATCCCAGGCCTTCTCGCTCTCCTTCACCTTTTCCTCGCTACTTCTACTATTGAAAACGCAACGGTCACACAATTGATCGTTGCTTTGAACGACAAAATGCACAACCTAACAAGAAGTATGTCTCACGCTTCTGCGACTATGACGGCCAGTGCTGTAGTCAAGACCAGACCCTCCGAGACCAAGACCAAGACCAAGACCAGACCCTTCGAGACCAAGACCAAGACCAAGACCAGACCCTTCGAGACCAAGACCAAGACCAAGACCAAGACCAGACGTTCCGAGACCAAGACCAGCCCTCCGAGACCAAGACCAAGACCCTCCGAGACCAAGACCAAGACCAAGACCAGACCCTCCGAAACAGACCAAGGCCAAGAAAAGGCATATAAATTTTTTTTTTTTTAAATATGACTATTATCTGAATGTTTTTGGTCTGTACTGCGTAAATACTAAATTGTATTGTCCTAAGTTGTTCGGATGGGATCGCCGCAAGTGCTTGATAAAAGCCAACGTCGTGCCAGCCTTGTCCGTGATGCTTTGCTTGCAGAAAGTACAAACTGCTGTGTGCTTCTGGTTTCCGTGTTCCTTATCAAAAAACTCCTTGTGGTCCTTGAACGCAAATTTGATAACTGCTGAAGATGCTGACATGATTACTCATTCCGGTGTGCGAACGGAAACTAAGCGAGACTAGTCCAGTGCACCTCACTGTCCGAAGTCCTATGTCACTGCCAAAAAGAGTTCCCAGGTCCTGCCAATTGTTGTATTTCTTGCTAGAAATTACTCAACAAATTTTTGAACTTGCCAGAAATATTTGTCAATTGAATTTAATTTTCTTATGATGAAAAATTGAAAATGCCAAAGAGGTAAAGTGTGAATGCCAAAAGTATATTTTGTGGTTTGTGCACCTGGCAACCCTGCTGCCAGATGTGTTCGATGTAACGACTAACGAGCTCTGGTAGAAAGGGGGTAAGGGTAACGTATAAGGGAGGAAATATATTAAAAAAATTAAATATAATTGAACAACTGAACATCTAGGTCAAATATTTCTGCATTCATTGCTTCGTTGGCATGAAGAAACAAACATAGGAAAATAGCAATTTTTGTGGTTACGTTTTCCAAGCGAGCTAGCTAAACCTGTGGTGTACGTGTACGCAGGGTGCGGGGATTGCATAGGCCTACACATATCTATATTAATAAAAGCGAAAGTGTGTCTGTCTGTGTGTGTGTGTGTGTGGTATAGGTTCCGCCCCCCGTGGCGCAAACACCTCATATGGCACATTTTTGGAATCAGGTTGACCAGGGGAAGGTCATAAGCCCACTTATGAGATGATCCGATCACTTTTTTTTTTTTTTTTTTTTTTTAGCAGCCTATTAGCGAGAATTGTGAAAACAAAGTAGGTTGCGAGAATTGAGGAAGCCTTGATGTAGGGTGATGGTAATGGGTGAGTAATGGGTGGGTCATGGGTAATTGGTGTGGGGATGGGTGAGTGAATGGGTGGGGGTGATTGGGTGATGGTATGGGAATAGGTGTTGGGGGTGATGGATAATCTATAATAATATAGCAAAAGTGTGTCATCTGTCTGTCTGATCTTTCTGTGTATGTGTGTGTGTGTCAATCGATGATGTGCTAGAAGTGTAAGGTGATCCGCCCGCCGTGGCCAAGTTTTAACTCAATCATCGCACATTATTTGACCGTTGACCAGGGCGAAGGTTTTACCCGTCGAGTGCTGCCCAATTTTTTAAACCTCTTGACCTACGCCAGTGCATAGGCCAATTTTCGATTCATTTTTTACTTTATTTTACTTTGCTGTATTTATTTTACAATTAACACATATTTGAAAACACCGCTTGACAACATTTAATTTTTGAATCCAAATTAGCTATGAACATTTTTGATACTTCAGGTATTTTGTATTCATAGAGTATAAGTTTGATGTTGAGTGTATCCATTGAGCCTTATACAACATGAACTATTAATGGATTGACTCTCAAATAAAGGAATAATATGAAAAATATTATGAGCCAAACCGTTAAACCAACCTTTGAGGAAACGGACCCCAAGGGATTTCAAGGGGTGATTCTTTTAAAGAACCGATTTGGAGGGGTGGGTTTTTAAAAAGGGAAAGGGGGTGGGTATTGGGGGAAGGGGGGTTATGGGAAGGGGGTAGGGGGGATTTCTTTAAAAATCAAAAATGCTCGCTGGTTGGTTTCCAGGGTTTGGTTGTTTGTTGTGGGATAGTTTCCCCCGGGTGCAATCAAATTGGCACCTTTTAATGTGACCCGGGAAAAATTTTTAAAGGGAATTATTTGAAACATAATTTTTTTTTTTTTTTTTTTAGCAGCCTATTAGCGATAATTGTGAAAAAAAGTGGGTTGCGAGAATTGAGGAAACCTTGATGTAGGGTGATGGGTAATGGGTGAGTGAATGGGTGGGGTGATGGGTAATGGGTGTGGGGTGATGGGTGAGTAATTGGTTGGGGGGGTGATGGGTTGGGGGGGTGATGGGTGAGGAAATAGGTGGGGGGGTGATGGGTATGGGTGAGTGAATGGGTGGGGGGTGATGGGTAATGGGTGAGTGAATGGGTGGGGGTGATGGGTAATGGGTGAGTGAATGGGTGGGGGTAATACATACATTTCTACATCCGTGATTTCAGGAAAGTTAGAAGGGGCTATCTGGAGAGTCCGTGTTTGGTGGGCCGAAGGCCCACCAAACACAGGTGGTGGGCCAAAGGCCCACCACTAATAGCCCTCCGCAGGAGCTAGTCAAAAAGTCCGCCCGGAGGGCGGCTTTGCGGCTAGTAACATATATAAAGTACACGGAGGTGAACAGAGCTGCAAACATGCGTGCGTGCAAACGGAGATTATCACTGCGAGAATGGCCACGTCATGCATGTTCTCTCGACTTGCACGCACTCTTATCAGCGCTCGCAGGACTCAGCTCATGCATCATCACCGTAGAGCTAGTCAGGCAGTATCTATAGGTCAGTGGTTCCCAACCTTTTTTCTGTTGTTTCCCCCTTCAACCAGTTCAACCATCTGGATTTCCCCCTTCATGTAAAAAAAGTAGCCAAAACACAACATTTACTTGCTTAATAACACAAGTATATAGACACTATCTTCTACAGTATATCTATATATACTTGACGAAAAGTCAATAGCCGTATTCTATGACATTTTTTTCTGTCGACTAAATGCTAGTAATTTAGATGTCCCTCAGGATAAATTTCCCCCTTAGAATCCTGAAATTTCCCCCCATGGGGAAATTTCCCCCAGGTTGGGAAATACTGTTATAGATAGTAGGGTGGGGTGGGGTCACACCGAACACCGTACGAAGGCTACAACGCGAAAATTAATTCAAATTTCGCGCCACCATGCCACCACGGATGCAGCGCCACCCTCAGTGAACTACATGCGAGCAACAGGGTAGCGTCAGCGTCACCTCCGTGTTTACCAGGTAAGAAATTTTATTTTTCGTATGTTCCTTGTTACTTTTCGCCGTTCTTATATAGTGTCTCATGTCGGCTGTGATGGCGTGATTCTTTTAAGGTAAGTTGCAATACGAGGTATAACCGTATTGACATTTTTATTGAGTGAAAGTAGTGCATGCTTTCGAACAGGCCGGGGTGGCATTATTTACAAAAAATTGGGGGCGGGGGGGATCAACGTATGGTGAAGTGGGGGGGATAAACGTACATGAAATTTTAAAAAAGCTAAAATCTTTTGAAATACCTACACAAACATAACAAACAGTGATTGACTATGTATATTCGCATGAATTAAATGGTGGTGTGAACTATGCATTTAAATTAAGGGAACAGTTTTTTTTTTGTGGCAAAAGTTTGAAGGTGATTGGTATTAATATTATGATGCTATATCAGTGTTATTATGCTATAAGCACATGAACTAACTATTATATAAGTGTTTTTATGTTTATTAAAATGATTCTAAAATTAATTTTTTAGGGTTAAAAAAACCATTTAACACTGCATATTTTCGGGGCATGACGTTCGGTGATCCCCCGCATCACTACGATTTTGGAAAATCTATATATTTTTAAATACTTAGAAAAACAAGAAAAATTGACTGACTATGCATATTAGCATGATATTAAATGGTGGTGGTGAACTAGTGCATTTAAATTAAATGGAACAGTGTTTTTTTTGTTGGTGTAAAGTTGAAGGTGATTGGTATTAAATTATGATGCTATATCAGTGTTATTATGCTATAAGCACATGAACTAACTATTTATAAGTGATTTTATGTTATTAGAATGATGCTAGAATTAATTTTTTATGGTTTAAAAAAACCATTTAACACTGCATATTTTGGGGCATGACGTTCGGTGATCCCCCACATATATTGCCAACTCATAGTCCCAAAATAATATGGTGGCCATGCAAGAATCGCCTCTACACTGAAAAAAATACTAAGCTAAGCTAACCTAAACTAACCTAACCTAACTATGCATGATGTCTAATGTCATTAACTCTTTTCAGATCTAACCTAACCTCCCGCCATCACCGTCATCATGCCTCGCAAATATGTCAGGAAGAGCGACAAGCAGATGGACCGCACTGACCTGGAGGCTGCCTTTAAGCACCGCGTGCCACTAGCTGCAGCCTGAAAGAAGCCGCTGACAGTTTTCAACATCAAGAAAACAACTTTTTGCTGTAAGTTGCTCTATTTAGTTCCATACCCTCCCCAAGGTCTTTTTGTATGACCTCATCCCACGTCTTCTTTGGTCTCCCTGGATGAGGTCATGAAAAAAGACCTCAGGGATAGTTTAAAGGGGTCTCTAGATTTATAGATTTTAAAATTTATTCATTTTTTGTTGCTTTTATTGCCAGCAAGGGCCTTCAAAGTCCTAATTAATTTCTTTTGTTAAAGGGATGCCTTCAAGCGCTCTATTTATTATTTTTTTTGTCAACTTTTGTTGCCAGCAAGGGCCTTTTAAGTCCTAATTCATTTCTTTTGTTTACGGGACGCCTTCTATCTATCAAAGAAGCTGTCGGATGGATTTTACCTATATGGCTGTTGCTTCCGTAGCAATAGGGTTTTCCCCCTCAACAAGAATATACATTGCTGATTATACCATCCACGCAGCCAAGATTTTTCTAACGGCCTGCCCATGAACGAGTGCGTAGGATGGTGTACCAGTATGCCATAGCTTGTGGGAGCAAGAGCACCCCTGCTGCCTGGGAGAAAGAAAAAATGGTGACAAGGGACTGGTCTATGCCTTCATGAACCGTCATCCAACCTTGTATTGAAGGCTCCGGGAAAGGCATGTCCTTGCCAGGATTGTTGCCTTCAACAAAGTCAATGGGGAAAACCTTTCTTTAAGGCTTACACATTAGCTTTGGAGAATACACATTCACGCCGGACCGGGATATACAATTTGGATGAGAGTTCATTGTCGACTGTTATGAAGCCAGTCAAGGTTGTGTGTGCGAGAGGCCAGCCAGTAGCCACGCAGGTAACTCGTGAACGCGGTGACAGCATGACGTTTTTGGGCATTATAAAAGCTGTGGGGCAGTCCATCCCTCCAGTGTTTTATAATTCCCAGATGCCGATGGAATCCCGCTTTCATGAGGAACACGATCTTTGGTTTCCAAAGGGATATTGCATCCTATTTGGGTGGATGAATGGTGAATGCTTCGTGCAGACACTTCAGCTCTCCATGAGAAGTCTTGTTCTTCTGTAGAGAACAAGATTCTTCTGATCATGGACAAAGCTGATGTCACATGAACATTCAGCCTGTTGAGTTTGCGATAATGCATGGGATCGTGATTGTTACCTTGCCCTCCGCATACAACAGACAAACTCCAGCCATTGGATGTGAGTGTCTTTGGGCCCTTTAAGACATTCCTGCGTGCCCTACTGAACGACCACGCGCTCATGCACCCTAACAGCAAAATAACAGTCCACAAATTGCCAGAGTTTGCTTCGAGGCATGGACCCAAAAACCCCTACCCCCCTCCAACATTCTCAGTGGTTTCCGGGCGACTGGTAATATGGCCACTCAATCGCAACATCTTCCCAAAGATGGTTTGTAGGAGCGCATGTAACCGAGCGACCGGCACCACCAGAATTTGTAGTGGAAGTTACTCCACTTCTTCTGATGGAGGAAATTCAATGGAGAGGAGCGACTGGCTGAAGGCCATACCTCAGAAACTATACCCCTTCCCGCTGTGTCTCCCAGGGTAGATGATGTGCCTGCCACCCCGGGGGCCCAGCACGACAGAGCCTGCCACCCCGAGCACCAGCACGACAGAGCCTGCCACCCCGGCCCCAGCACGACAGAGCCTCCACCCCGGGCCCCAGCACGACGCCCCCTTTCCACCCCGGGGCCCCCGCACGACAAGCCGCCACCCCCAGCCCCAGCACGACAGAGCCTGCCACCCCGGGCCCCAGCACGATGCACCCTGCCCACCCCGGGCCCCAGCCACGACGCACCCTGCCACCCCAGGACCCCTTTTCAACAGACAGACTTAAACCCCCGAGTGTGTCAGGGCCGTTCCTAAGGCTAATCCTCGTCCTTATGGGAAAAGGGGCGGAAGAGGGTGCGGGCCCCGCATTTTAACCGAGAATGAGGAGGCAATATCTGACCTGAGGTTGAAGGCAGAGAAGAGGCAGAAGCTGGAAAGCAAAAAGAAGGGAGCGGCTGAAAAGAAACATTGGGAAGAAGAAGGGTCCCCAGCGGAAGAAGTCTGTGCCTGTCCCGGAGGAAGACACCCCTGACGAGGAGAGGTTGATGATTCCGACTTCAGCTGGACGACTCCTCCGAGTACTCGGATGAGGTGGACGACGAGGGCACCTGGACTGCAGCATCATACCCTTTTGCTGCGAAAACATCACAGGTGGGGGACTTTGTTCTGGTTCAGCTGAAGCTGGAGGAGGGAAGGGGTGTGGGCACATTAGTGTGCTATGTTGCTCAGGTGTTGGCCATCATGGAGATGGAAATTAAACCTTTCTTTCCTCCGGATGAAGTCCGCTAACACCCGAGACACTTCACCTTCCCTACCATCCTAGATGAAGCTTCTGTTGATCCAGAACAGTGCAAGGGGGTCCTGGTGACCTCCAAGGCATCACCAAGAGGCAGGCTGACCTGGTGAAGGTGTTTTCCCCCGCTGCATGCCTTCATGATGCACTTCTGAATAGTGAGCATAAAAATACCTAGACCCATCTTTTAATAAATGCTATTTTATATGAGCTTATCTTTCATTTCATCACCTAATAATAATGGTGGGTGTCTAGGGCATATATGTTGATTTCAGGGAAAAAAAAACAATAATGTTTGATGTAATATGGGGTTTTAAAATATCATACGGTGCCCCCCATACCTGATCCGGTGTCCCCCCTCGTGGGGGGGACACCCGGGCGAGGGGCCAAAAATTTATAAAAAACCTTAATGACCCTTATTATCTGAGTTAAGTATTCATGAGGGTACCATAGGTGGGCCATATTGTGAAGTTTGTTTTGGGCACAGTGTGCACTCTCTCAGGTAAAAAATGGATTTTTTATGAATATTTTTCCACTAATAGTACGGTGTCCCCCCACACCACCCTACAACGCTGTATGGCGAGCCGTGAATCGAAACAGCCATGATTTTTCTCCGTGTATGATAATAAATTCCGACCTTTCCCACGCCGCGATGCACTTTTTAATCCTGGTCTCCTCCAAGGCCAAGAAAGGAAGGTCGGCCAGCCTGCACCAATAAAGTTAATCCCTCTCCCTGTTCCCGTGCTCACTGACGCCACAAAATATAACGATCGAGGGGTAGAGGCGTGGCCACCGAGAGAGAGGCAGTTTCAGCTAGTTTGCCCGCCACTTCATCTCTGTCCCTCTATTTTAGGCGACGTCAGCATTAAGTGTTTACCTGGACAAAATTCCCTAGGGACGGCTGGTGGGCCGACCTTCCTTTCTTGGCCTTGGTCTCGGCCTGATCTCGAGCCAAACTCCGAGACCAGAAGCTTCGAGACCAAGATCAAGACCAAGACCACATCAAACGAGATCAAGACCAAGACCAAGAACACATCAGACTGGTCTCGAGACCGGTCTCGAGACCAAGACCAGTCTCGAGACCTACAACACTGAAGACGGCCCCTATAGACACAACACCGTTGCCTGCCGTGCAATGACATCAATGACATCACAATCTCATCTTCCTACACATACACAACATGATACACACTGACAATCAGAGCTGGGCAGTATTTAAATACATTTGTATTTAAATACTTATTTAAATACATTTGTGTATTTAGAAATGTATCTATAAATATATTGCTTGTCATGTATTTAAATACAGTATTTAAATACATTTATGCGTATTTAAATACATTGTATTTAAATACTCATAATATAAAAATGTTTTTAAAAAACCCCCCTTTTTTACATTACGGTCACATCGCTCTACCGTCATACACGCTTCTACAACTCACAGGCCACCACCCGCCCAGAACTCAACATAAACCACAAAAACGTCTACATGGGCCTGACCACAACTACACGTCTACAACACTGCATCTCGTCATGGCACAACGTAACAACTCCGATACGCAACACAGATCTTCTCGTCATGGACCAGCGCAACACCGATTAACATCACGCCTCACGGCAACGCAACACACTTCCCCCCCCACCAGCAACACCACACCCAGCATCTCGTCATGGTAAACGAACCACCAAGACGCAACACACATCATCACCCCCCCCCCCCCCCCTCTACACGGCAACACAACCACCAGCCCGCCACCACCGCCTGCCTTCAGAGAAGCATTCCGCTGACACAGCCCACCACCCTACCGCCCTCACAGGGATGCTGACTTGTCACAAACTCTCCCACACCACCCTGCCTGCGACCTCACCAGACAACCTGACGACGCACCACTGCCGCTACCAGCCGTTCATCACCTACAGACTTGAAAGCGCGCCGCAACACCACTACTTGCCTGAGTATTAAGTTCATATTTACCTCCGCCAACGAAGTTGGAGGGGTTATGTTTTCACCCCGATCTGTCTGTCTGTCTGTCTGTCTGTCTGTCTGTTTGTTAGTGTACAGGATTTCTCGAAAAGTTACGAATAGATTTGGACCAAACTCGGTATACCAAGTCTATTTGGTATAAGGAAGAACTGATTTAATTTTGGATGAAATCTATTGACAACTGTTGCCATGGCAACCAATTGATGAAATATTCGGCCGGAGGTATGCGCTCATACTGAGTGCATATATATATATATATATATATATATATATATATATATATATATATATATATATATATATATATATATATATATATTTGATCAAATATTCGGGCGGAGGTATGCGCTCTACTGAGTGCCCCCCCCCTAGTTCTTATATGTGTATGCATATGTTATTATTTTTTTCTTATATGACCTCTTTAACAGCTTGTGTTTCTCCGGCCACGTTCACGAGCGTTGTCCACTGAACATCCTCCACCCAGTTCACCCACCCACCTGTGTGTTGTTCATCCGTCACTCACCGGGCTCTCACCTATCATACACCAATGCTAGTGCTACCAGCTAAGTAATATTTTACATTTTTAGGTGAGCAGATATGCACATTACGTGTACACAGTGTTATTCACATACACGTTCGAAGTATATTATAGTGCTGTTTTAACATACTTTTACATTTAATCTTACAATGGCTACGTACAATACGTCTATTCAGACACCTTTATGGCACTTACATCATAATGTTCAGCAAACAAATGACTATCCTTTTTACACAAGGCGAAATTTTAGTCCGCGGTTATGTTTCCAGTGCACATTTACTACTAATTTACTACTAATTTACTACTTTATTAGCTGCACATTTACTACTGAAATAGTGCAAGCTCCTGAAATTAACGTAAATGAAATAACTAGCGTGCCCGAGCGGCCATCAGCAGTGGCAGCTCACTGCCACTCACTGTCACTGTCACTCACTGTCACTGTTCAGTGTTACCGATTCCTGAACCTGATTCCTGTAATGTTCTCTGTCTTTCGTGAGTGTATAGTTTGAGACGTCTTACTACACGGTCGCAAGTCCTTTTCGAGTAACTAGAGGATTTGATACAGGTGATGCTTTACCAAGCACTAATTTTGATACACAGGACACACCTGTCGTTAATGATGACACACACACTGCTACCAATGATTACCGTCACAAATTGCGATCACACACGGAAAAACAGTAGTGTCATACCATTCCATACCATTCACATTTTATATCAGTTCACCTGATTATTTTACAATTACCATGTATTCTGAATTTTAATGTGTGGTGTTCTCTTTTTAGAAAATGTCTGCACAACACACCAAGCCAATGTTATAGACACTCTTGAATTTACTTACATTGGTGTTTTTACGATTTTTTTTTTGGTTTAGCTACATATTATTCTGACCAACTATAGAAAAGAATATATTTGCATTTTTACCTTGTAACTCTAGCACGATAGAAACTCAAATGGATGACAGATAACTCTTCACATTAGAATACTATTATATAAGAGTTAAAGTTGCTCCACAGTGCATTGCATTATTTACTTACATTCCTCATTTAAAGGAATTTTTACGCACTTAATGTTGAAATACATTAATTACTTGCATGACATTGCTATGTATTAACAGACATACTAACTCACTTATTGTTACAATACATTATTTACTTGCATGAAATACTAACACACTTATTTGTTGCACAAGTTACACATTTTTACTTGACTGCATTTCTTACGTATTAAATGCATACATGAATTACATTCACTACAGGAATTATTTACTTACGTTCTTCCTGTTGTACCACGATCACTACTTGAATGATAGGATTGTGTACCTACTAGTTACTAACGTACTAACCTAGGTAATATATGCATGACAAGTAGTTACTCTATAACTCTTTACACATCTACATGATGTACGTGATGCACGCATTGTATGAACTACATTCTGCTCACTTGTATTACCTATGTACAGTTAACTAACTATTGATAATTACTTACCTACGAATTCCAACTCGCAGAGAAATTACGAATGACTACTTGTCTTACTACTGACCTCAGAAAACATTGATTGATCACAGATAATTTCAGTAAGACGCCTTAATCGGCAAGGGACGAGCGAGCCCGTAGAAACCCACCGCACGTGCGCACGTGCGGCGTCGCCCGGAGTTTGACCTGTGTGACATTGCTAAGTGTGTGGTCTCAAACCACACACCAAATTTCAACTTAGTCGGTACAGCCGTTTCTCAGCTATAGCAAGATAACGTTGTCTGACACCCCTCACGTGGCACGCGCCATGCTGACCCCTCACGTGAGACAAAACATGTCAAGACAAATAGGGATTGAATGGGGCTATCAGATGGCCAAGACCGCTTGTCAATCGGAAGCGGGATTCCAAAGATATAAGCTCCTGAAAAGCGTGATGGTCGGTCGGGTCGGGTCGGCCGCTTATCCCGGAAAAATCCCGTATTAGTGAGGACTCACGAGCGCTTCGCGCTCGCTCGTAACTACTACTACTGCTATAACTACTTATACTACTACTACTACTACTACTACTACTACTACTACTACTACTACTACTACTTACTACTACTACTACTACTACTACTATACTACTACTACTACTACTACTACTACTACTACACAATAGGTGTCTTGCACGTGGCGTCACAGCCCTCACTGTGCAGGCGAAAAACGCGGGAAATGCGAGCTGGAGGACCAACAAACTCCACTTGCCGCCCGTGTTTGCCAGCTTATGGTAATTTTCCACTACTAAATATATGTTTATCAGTATAAAAGGTATACTGTTATCTTCGGAAATGTTTGTTCTATAATATTATCAAATAAAAAACCGTAAAACACACTAAATAACTGCCATTATGAGACTCAAGAAATATGCATGAACTAAATATTCTATTAAACTGTTCGTCATTTAATACTTTGCGAGAAAACTTTTTACATGGATAATATGAATAGAAGCGAAATTTCATTAGCTTTCCATTGATATATTTAGTTTTCTGATAAATGAACTAGCAGCATGCAGAAATGAGCGTTAACTATATAAATAACATCATGAAATCGGGTATTTTTTCCCGATTGATGGTGTTATTTATTTAGCTTGCTATTATTATTATTAATAGCTTGGTGTTATTAATAGCTTGCTAGCTACCGTCTACGGTACACGTACACTTGCTACACCTTACACTTGACAATTATTAACAGTGATATTTGCACCTTGTGGATTTACCCACGCTAGTACTGACACATATATAATTTTACTCGGCCATGTCATTTTCTTTGATGTTGAACATCATGTAATCCACTGTTTTCCAGATTAGCCTTTGTTACAATATCCTCATGTTACTTGGCATTCAAGCGGTCCAACCTTCCATCGCTGGCCCCACAAGTTCTTTGTAATTTTGTCTGTGCATTTAGCTCAGATTTTACACACTTTTAGCGATAGGAATTAAGCTTTGGGAACTTTAGAGTTTATAATGTATATATTATATGTATGTATAATGATACTGAGGATGATAATCACTATTATTGTCATTATGAATATAATAACGACAACGATAATAATGGTAATAATGCTGATGATGATATTACAAAAATAAGAAAAATAATAATGATATAATTATTATTATTTGTATTATCAATCATTATTATTATCATTACTATTATTATTATTATTATTATATGTTATATCTATTTAGAATAATAGTAATAATAATAATACTGATAATATGAATAATAATAATTGTAATCATAACAATCATAATGACAATAATAATGATAATAATAATAAGTATAATAATAACAATAATTTATATAACTAAGAGCATTTGGACTGTCATGCTCCTCCGTGGTATAGTGGCTAGCGCGCCCAGCCACGAATCCGCTGGCTCTGGTTCGAATCCCGGCCATGGCAGTCGGCGTGCAGCCTAATCAGCTGTTCATCCTTCCTTTCGGAATTGGTACCTAGAGAAACCTGGGGAAGGAAATATGGTAACCGATGTCACACTAGCCTCGTGTACCGGTAGGCAGTTTGTCACCCACCACAGGTTCAAGGGCTAATGCGACGGAGATGAGTACTGAGGCCACGCGCAGCTTAGCGCATGCCCCCATCAATAAAGTCAACACCGCGCAGAATGCTTGAGAACTATATGGAAAGATTACAAAATTCTAATATTTTTGAGCTATAAGTGAAATACTATGCTGAAGAAAATGTTGTGTTTTGTAACAAGATGTGAATGTCCTGGGACTATGTCCTTGTCAAGAGCTTCTCACTCGCAACCTGACATCCACCTCAAAATGCCCCCTAACCAAGGATATCCATGCCTGTACAGAATGCACCATTGTGGAAACGGGTGGCTAGTAATAATGAGGCACCAAGGCTTCGTCCATTGTTTCAAAATTCCAAACAATGCTTGCTTGAAAACGCTGTAGGCATTGTAATCAATCTACCTACATATGGTAACGTACATATATAACTGTTTAGTTTGGCCGTCCTCATTCACATGAACCCTTTCTTTGTTCACTAATGTGCTGTATTATTTAGAAGATGAGTCGTCATTTTCAATAATTGTGATTCACTGTGCGTCAGCATGTCTGTCTACTCTTCGGGGGGTTTGGATAGTAGTGGCTCAGTCTGCTGCACACACCCACTAGATCTAGGCCACACTCACCACAAAGGACAAGCTAAGCGCTCGCTCACTTCTGGCATCAACTACAGCATCACCCAGGTAAACGATGGAGTACTATGCCTCATTGTGTTATTATCTTGTCATGGACTGAATTCCTTGGAGAGAGGCGTAGCAAGGAGCTTTTGGAACAAAGCTGGTCTTTTCACTTCTTATTTCCTTCACACACTCACTTATTTTTTTAACTCATCAAGAGCAGTGATGAACCAGGCTTTTTTAAGCCCTTGCCCAGTAACGGAATATAAAAATCTGCATCATAAAGACTAAAACTACCATAATTTGACTACTGCTTCCTGAAAACAGTGATGTAATGCTTCATGATGCCAACCCAGTGACAGACTGACTCAATGCGTAATATGTAGCTGTTGGGTCCCCTTGTGTGGCTGAGTGGGATGGACTCAGTAGACAGGTAATTAGTGCGGAGTCATTATGGAGCTTTAAAAGGAGGCTAGATAATTTCATGGATGGGGATGAAAGATGGATGTAGGTAGTGTTAAGTTTTTTTTTTTTTTACATCATAAAGGACTGGCCAAGGGCACAACAAAAAGAGGTAACACAAAGCCCGTTTCAGTCCCTGAAAGAAGACAGTAAGATAATACAAAAAGGGGGGTGGGCCAATTTAGTTCGGGAGGTGTCTTGTCACTTCTCTTGAAAAGATTTATGTCATAGGAAGGTGGAAAAATAGAAACAGGAAGAGAGTTCTAGAGTTTACCAGTGGAAGGAATGAAAGTGTAAAGATACTGATTAACTCTTGCATTAGGAAGATGGACAGAATAGGGATGAGAATGAGTAGAAATCTTGTGCAGCAAGGCCGCGGGAGCGGGAGGAGACATGCAGTTAGCAAGTTCAGAAGAGCAGTGAGCATGAACATAACGGTAGAAGATAGCAAGAGAAGCAACATTGCGGCGGTGATTTAAAGATTGAAGACAGTCGGTCAGAGGATGATGACGATGTTGACGAGTTGATGAGACGAAAAGCTTTTGACTCAACCCTGTTTAGGATAGCTGTATGAGTGGATCCTCCCCAAACATGCGCGACATACTCCATACATGGGCGGATAAGGCCCCTGTAGAGAGTAAACAACTGGGAGGGAGAAAAAAAAGGACGCAGACGCCACAGGACACCTAACTTCTTAGAAGCTGTTTTAGCAAGATATGAGATGTGAGATTTCCAGTTCAGATCTTTAGTAAAGGATAGTCCTAGAATGTTCATTGTAGACAAAGGAGATAGTTGAGTGTCATTGAAAAAGAGGGGATAGTTATCTGGTAGGTTTTGTCGAGTAGATAGGTGAAGAAATTGGGTTTTTGAGGCATTGAACAAAACAAGGTTTGCTTTGCCCCTATCAGAAATTATAGAAAGATCAGAAATTAGGCGCTCGGTGGCATCTCTCCGTGAATCACTTAGTTCCTGTTGAGTTGGACATCTAATAAACGACGTTGAAAAATGCAGGGTAGAATCATCAGCGTAGGAGTGGGTAGGGCTTTGAGTTAGACTTAGAAGATCATTAATGAATAATAGAAAGAGAGTGGGTGATAGTACAGAACCCTGGGGAACACCACTATTGATAGATTTAGGAGAAGAACAATGTCCGTCTACAGTAGCTGCAATAGAACGGTTTGAAAGGAAACTGAAGATGAAGGTACAGAGAGAAGGATAGAAACCGAATGAGGGTAGTTTGGAAATTAAACATTTGTGCCAGACTCTATCAAAAGCTTTTGATATGTCAAGGGCAACAGCAAAAGTTTCACCGAAACCCCTAAAGGAGGATGCCCAAGATTCAGTTAGGAAAGCTGGAAGATCGCCAGTAGATCGCCCTTTACGGAAACCGTACTGACGATCAGATAGAAGATTGTGAGCAGATAGATGCCTAAGTAACAGGAACTACCTCGTGTAGGTCTCACGGCCTCTTGCAGCTTCCTTATGTTCTTATGTTCTTATGAGTGAGAAGTCAATCAGAGTTCCAGGGTGTGGCGACCCCAAAACACTTTGAACTAATAAAGACCAACAGACAACAGTATAAAAAAGGTGAGCATGTATATAATTAAAAACTTGTGAAGATGATTCTTATGTGAGAACACAACTTATTCTTCATTATGCATGGTCATGATAACACATAAGTGCCACTCATATTATTATTATTATTAGTAGTTGTAGTAGTAGTGGTAGCTTTAGTAGTAGTAGCAGCAGTAGTAGTCGTAGTAGTAGTAGTAGTAGTAGTAGTAGTAGTAGCAGTAGTAGTAGTAGTAGTAGTAGCAATAGTAGTTGTAGTTGTAGTTGTAGTAGTAGTAGTAGTAGTAGTAGTAGCAGTAGTAGTAGTAGCAGTAGTATTAGTATTAGTATTAGTATTAGTAGTAGTAGTAGTAATAGCAGTATTAGTAGTAGTAATAATGATAGTAGGAGCTCGTAGTGCTCCCCCTGGATGGGGAACACCTCTGGTACTGGACGGCCAGCACCTCAAATGAAGCAAGAGTTGATATCAGTGCTCGTGCATTCTAGATGCGAGGACAAAGGGGATTTCTGTACATGCACATATTCGACCCGATGGATGTCCGTCACCGTGAGCTCCCCCTGGAGGCGGCTCACCAAAGGATAAACAGAAAACGATTAGGGTATATGATGAAAGGATCTACAGACCAGGGCAGACATTCAGAGAGAGTTAAAGGGCACGGTGTTTAGCTTAACTAACTTCCTCTATTTGTACAACCCGGAAGTCGCGGGGATTCTGGTACGAGATATGGGAGTGGCGCTACGGTGTTGCTATGGGCTTCGATAGCTGATTGGCTGAGCGAGTACAATTACGTCACAGCCTCGCCAGCGAATCACATAGTATTTCTCAAAAAGTTTCAGCCAATCACAAGGCTTCCACGCTCTCAGCTGTGTTTATAAACAAATTCATCATCCACACCAAAATGCTCCACCCTTCTTCCTCCTCCTCCTCCACCTCCTAGCTTCTCCTCCTCCTCTTCCTCCTCCTAACCTTTTCTTATAGCAGCCGGCAGCAGTTGTAGCAGTAGCAGCAGCAACAGTAGTAGCAGCAGCAGCAGCAATAAAATGTAAGCCGTGTTTTTGTCGTCCAAGCATCGTCTTAGTACGAAGACCACTCCAATAACACTTGCTGAAATGTGTGTTACACGGCTTATATTTTATTACTGCTGCCACCACTACCACTATCACCGCTGCCACTACCACAACTACCACCAACTGCTACAAGAAAAGGCTAGGAGGAGAAGGAGAAGGAGAAGGAATATAATTATGTACCTTGTCTGTGTCGCGGAGCTGTGCGTGGTGGTGTATGGTGTGGTGAGTCATGGTGAGATGCCGCCGTTCGCCACTCGGCCCATCACCCCATAACAACTCATCACGAGCGGATGGCATTGTAATATGGCCTAATTTCATTTGTATACTTGCCCTGTTCAGTTCTTGAGTCAGAAAACATCATATATACTCAATTTATGAGTATTTTTATGTATATTGCGTGCTCCACAACTGCCTGGAGGCAGTTGTCTGTTTTTGACAGCTCAACGTCTTTAAGTACGTCATCAGTCTGCCCGCAGAATGCCAAAAGTTGCCCAAAACAGCTGTTGGAAGTCGCTAGGTCGTGAAGACCGGAAGTTAGCCTCTCTGAATGTAGCCCCAGGATCAGACGAAACAGTCTGACGAAACGCCTCGTGTGATACCCGCTTTAAGCGGGTATAGTCGGATCTGTTGTGTAATTTCGTGAAAATTTCGTATAGATTTTCCAAAAAGGGATTTTTTGGATACTATGCACCTTTTTAAGTAACAAAAAATATGTTTACATTTTTTCCTATCCCATCTTCATCATATGGCAACATATTTTCAAAATGGCTGCCATAATATGAACAAAAGACATTTATTCGCCAACATGTTTTGTTTTGACGATTATTGAGACTCACATAATGCTGTATGTGTGTACGTAATCCCATATATTACTTATCTGCAAGATATACAATCATTTTGGTTGTTTTTGCAACAATTGGATATATTTCTGTGTAAAAATGACCGTCAGTTCTTGAAATTGCCGGTGATATAATTATCGCGTCGTATTATTATCAGGCAATTGTAATAATAATCATCAATCTTCAAAGTTGATAAAACTACCCCAATTCGAGATTTCGCATAATTTCTAGCGAATACTGCAACCAAGGATAGTTTAATATTATTTCTTGCTGACCAACTAGTCCGAGGTGTGAAATCAAATATTGTAACAGTTACAAGACAAGGCATCCTGGATAACGTGCAAACAACGCAGAACATCGTCAGAATAACTAATACTCATGAAGAGGCCGATACGAAGATGATCCTGTATGCAGCAGAGATTCGTAAGCTAGGGTATAAAGTTGACATCTACTCATCCGACACTGATGTACTAGTTATTGCAATGACCATGTTATCTCATCCTGGGCCTGAGGTCGCTCTGATCATGGGTACTGGAGAAAGCCGACGACACATTGAACTTCATGGATTGTTTGACCGAATGGATTCACATAAAATATCAGGTCTGTGTGGGATGCATGCACTAACCGGGTGTGATACGACTGGTCGAATACATGGGAAGGGAAAGCTGACTTGTTTCAATGTCTACATGAGTTCCAGCAATGATGTTATTCACGGCTTGGCAGCTCTCGGTATCGGAGATGCACCCACTGATAATGTCCTTCGAGCGTGCACAAAATATATTTGTAGCCTGTTCGGCACAAAACAAATTAACCATGACAATGCTGAAGATCTGCGCTGGTACATGTTCCGTCAGTTAAAAGCTCACCAGGGAGTGGAACGCTTACCCCCGACACAAGGTGCCATCCTTCAACTAGTGTTAAGAGCACATTTGCAATGCAGTATCTGGAAGCAATCACTTGAGACGCACCCAATCCTTCTCGACCCACTCACTCTTGGATGGACAGCATCGAATGGAGGATTTGCACCAATTATGTCCACAAATCCTCTTGTTCCAGATGTCCTCATTCAGCTCATTAAATGTGGATGCAACACTAGAGGCCTCTTCCATTTGCGACATTTCAAGAACCAGTTCACGGAACCCAAGAATTCAGGCGTTCCATTTGCGCACGAAAACTTGGGTCGAAGGCGACGCACGTAGTGACTCAGCAAAACCCTTGAACTTTCTCTACTCACATAGGGAGGTGGATAGCCTGGGTAGAGTTTTCAGTTCATAACAAACAATGGCCGCCTTGGGCCCTATTTCTCTTATCGTGAAGGGTTTTCCGCATGCACGAGTCGGAGAGGATGTCAGACAGGCCTACAAGGGGCACTGGTGGAGGAAAGCGGTCCCGCGATCTTAAACTTGATATGATCCCTTCACATCACAGCTGAGTTACCACTTTTTATGTTCCCCCCCTTCTCTCTCTCTCTCTCTCTCTCTCTCTCTCTCTCTCTCTCTCTCTCTCTCTCTCTCTCTCTCTCTCTCTCTCTCTCTCTCTCCTCTCTCTCTCTCTCCTCTCTCTCTCTCTCTCTCTCTCTCTCCTTCATTTCCTCTCTCTCTCTCTCTCTCTCTCTCTCTCTCTCTCTCTCTCTCTCTCTCTCTCTCTCTCTCTCTCTCTCTCTCTCTCCCCTCTCTCTTCTCTCTCTCTCTCTCTCTCTCTCTCTCTCTCTCTCTCTCTCTCTCGTCTCTCTCTCTCTCTTGCCTCGCCAGCTGAGTTTGTTTGTAAAAAAAACAACGGGGTTTTTGCGTTCCATTTGTGACACGCGAACCGAGAAACAGGAATTGAACCCAACCAACTGAAAGAACTGGTTCCTGCAACTTGGGCACACTTGGAAGAGGCCTTAGCAAATTTGGAGCTCGATGTACCTGCAAGACGAACAATATAGTGTGTACCGAATTCTGCAAATGTGAGGCAGATTCTGACTGATTTGACAATATTGACTCTTCGGCCATATGTGACGATGACGAGGAGGTTGACTCCATCGATGATGACATTTTTAGTTATTAAATTTGTTCAAACGTAATGATTAAAGATTAAGTGGAAAACGTTTTTCTTACTGTTACTGCCACAGGCAAAAGTGTGGGTTGTCTTACGTCCATCCGAACGTCGCTACATCATAACTCCCAACATGCTGTGTGCGGATTGGTGACCTTAACCTACCTTTTCTAGATCAAACAGCTCCAAACACCTCTCTATTTTGGTGTCTCACACACACATGCATGATGCGTAGGCCTACTATAATATCCTTCCACGTTAATTTTTGGTGAGCACTTTTGCTGGAATATTGATGATATATTAATTGAAACAGTAATATTTTCAACTAATATCAAGTATCTACCTACCTTTATAGTAGTATGGCTTTATTTGCTGGAAAAACCAACCCTATTTGTACTGGGCTGCATCACAAACCCTGTTCATGATCACAGTGTCGCATATTTTTGCTACGCGATAGCCCTTTTGAAAAATGGCTGCCAAATAGTGAACATGGCCGATGAAAAAATGTAAACAACTTTTTTTCCCCTCTTTGTGGTCCATACTTTCCAAAAAAACATGTTTGCAAAAATCTATACGAAATTTTCACGAGAGCTGTATTGATTACACAACAGACCCCACTAGGTATCACACGAGGCGTTTCGTCAGACTGTTTCGTCGAACCAAACACGCATTTGGCTTGACCTGTTTGACAACACACTAGCACACGGTTGGGCCAACCGCTTCACCCAACCATAACAAACAGAGATGAAGCGATGACAGCGGGAGGCGCGGGGACTTGTTGTTAATGTTTTAACTTAAGGGGCATATATATATATACGTAGTTACTACTGGTGATGAAAAGGGAAGAGGTGATTGTTAGAAGAGAACAGCGACAGATGAAGACGCGTTCATGTGGGCTAAATGGGTTATAGTGGACGAGAACTGCGCGGTTGCTACCGCCTGTTAAGGTTAGGTTAATATTCTCGTGAGGGGGTCGAAGGGGACGGAGCCCCTCCCGTTAGAAGGTTAGGTTCGGTTAGGTTAGGGTAATAATTTCATCCCAGCAGGGCGTGGCAGAGCTCAAAATCGAGTTGCGGGCGGGCGGGCGGGCCCGCCCGCCCGCCACTGTCACCTGTGGCCACCGAAACCTGTGGCGGGCGGGCCCACCCGCCACAGGTTTCCGGAAAATAGAAATATCTCCATCTGAAAAAGCACCAGTTTTTGGCCAGGTAAATGTAGGGTAAATGTTTACAGTAGGACCAAAACTCCCTACACAAATGGGAGTGTGGTTTCTGTTCACCTGAATAGATTCTAAGAAACATTTTCTCTATGAACTTCCGTCGCAAATCACTACTTTCGGAGATATAAGACGTACTTAATAGGAAGGAGTGTATATGAGATATGAAAATTAAACTTACCTAACCCGACCTTTAGACTCACTAATCTAACCTAACCTAACCTAATCCCACGCTTTAATCTCCTAACTAAAGCCAAATCCTCATTAAAAAGTGTCCGCGGCAAGGGAAGAACAGAGGCGATGCAGGTCACAAGAGGAAGAAGAGTGAATTTTTTGCGTTACAAATGATCGATTTGTACAACCACGTATATGAGAAAACGTAGCTAACATTTACATCGGGCATCATCTTCTATCCTCTATCAAATTTGACCTTGAACTCGAGTGTTGAAATGGTGTTACCATCTGATAATAATCATTATAATATATCTTTTTGATCTATTTCTCCAACGTAGCATTGTCAGAGAAAATCCTACATATTTGTGTTTGCCTTTATCCGCCGCTGAGTGTGTGACTTCATTTGTAGAGCAAATAATGACTCCAAAGGGAATTATGGTATTGAAACACACACACACACACACACACACACACACACACACAAGGCTAGTCTTCCAGGGGCTACATTCAGAGAGGCTAACGTCCAAGCTTCACGACCTAGCGACATTCATCAGCTGTTTTGGCATTCTGCGGGCAGATTGTGACGTACTTAAAGACGTTAGAAGACTTTAAACTTAAAGACTGCCTAAGGGGTGGTGTAGAGGACGTAACATATATAAAAATACTCATAAATTGAGTATATATGATGTTTTCTGACTCAAAAACTGAACAGGGCAAGTATACAAATTAAATTAGGCCATATAACAATCCCCATGCGCTCATGATGCGTTTGTTATGGGGTGATGCGCCGAGTGGTGAACGGCGGCATCTCACCACGACTCACCACACCATACACCACCACGCACGGCTCCGCGACAGACAAGGTATATTCCGCCTCATCCTTCCTCTTACCCTTTATTCTTCCCTTCTTCCTCTACCTAATTCCTCCTCCTTCATCACCACTACTACTACTACTACTACTACTACTACTACTACTACTACTACTACTACCACTACCACCACTACTATTACTGCTGCTACTACTACTATAGCCGTGTTTTTCCTCCTCATCCTTCCTCTTACCCTTTATTCTTCCCTTCTTCCTCTACCTAATTCCTCCTCCTTCATCACCACTACTACTACTACTACTACTACTACTACCACTACTATTACTGCTGCTACTACTACTATAGCCGTGTTTTTGTCGTCCAAGCATCGTCTTGGTACGAAGACCGTTTTTTCTCGCAATTGAAAACGGATTGGTTTCTGCGACAACAACACAACAAGCTTGGTAGGGGCCGAAATAATAATCAGTCTAAAACATTGCAAACAATATCACAAAGCACAATAACACACATTTCAGCAAGTGTTATTGGAGTGGTCTTCGTAATCCAAGACGGTGCTTGGACGATAAAAACACGGCTTATTACTGCTGCTACTACTACTACTATTACTGCTGCTATACTACTACAGCTACTACCAACTGCTATAAGAAAAGGTTAGGAGGAGGAAGAGGAGGAGGAGAAGGAGAAGGAGAAGCTAGGAGGTGGAGGAGGAGGAAGAAGGGTGGAGCATTTTGGTGTGGATGATAAATTTGTAAACACAGCTGAGAGCGTGGAAGCCTTGTG
Organism: Chionoecetes opilio; assembly: GCA_016584305.1. Taxonomy (NCBI): domain Eukaryota; kingdom Metazoa; phylum Arthropoda; class Malacostraca; order Decapoda; family Majidae; genus Chionoecetes; species Chionoecetes opilio. Next base: position 92,411 of record JACEEZ010010076.1, on the reverse strand, counting down.
ATTGGCTGAAACTTTTTGAGAAATACTATGTGATTCGCTGGCGAGGCTGTGACGTCATTGTACTCGCTCAGCCAATCAGCTATCGAAGCCCATAGCGACACCGTAGCGCCACTGCCATATCTCGTACCAGAATCCCCCCGAGCTCCGGGGTGTAGAAATAGAGGAAGTTAGTTAAGCTAAACACCGTGCCCTTCAACTCTCTCTGAATGTCTGCCCAGACTCAGCCCCATCACCAATCAGTGATAAATATCTTCTCACCGCTTAGCCCTGCAAGGCAAACAAGTAATGGGAACTCAGCTTCCAAAAAGCACAGCAGCAAGGGCAACACATCTGATTCAAGTGTGAAGAACCACTATGACTGAATGCCCACTGTATATGCAGTGAATAACTACAAACTATTTTGTCTTTTCACCGGACTGAATCACATATATGAGCATACCGTATTTGCCGGCGCATAAGACGCACCTCCGCATAAGACGCACCCATATTTTACATAAATATTTAGAGAGAAAAAGTTATTAGTGTTTTGAGGACATTTTTATTTTTCGTAAATTCATTGAAAGTTATTAAAATAAAAAGGTTTTGTAAGGGCAAGCAAATGATTTTGAGCATGTACCCAAATACAATATTCACAGTGCAGTGAATGTGAAGGAAAAATTATACGAGTTAAAATGTAAAGAGAATGACAGTAGGCCCTACTGTATAGGGTAACCAAAATCGGTCATCATTTATTGCAGGATGCTCCATGAATTGATATTCTAATATTTTGCTACCTATGACATTTAGCTTAGATTTAATGTTGTAAGTATGCCTTTGTTGCTTTTCTGCTATGTGTTTAGACTTTGTGGAAAATTTGCAGTAAAGATAATGGTATTATTTCGGTAGTGGGCTTTCAAAAGTCCTAGGATTCTTACCTCCATTATCGTGTATCTTTCTTCATTCTTTGTATTTTGAGCCCCATTTCCCATGGTGCAATCGAATATTAATGGCATTGGCAGTGTGAGGCTTGGCAATGTTTGCGGGGCGGGCCTGGAGGGGCAGGGCGGGCACCCCCCCCCCCCCTTACACATATGTAAACAAACATTGATTTCCGACAAAAACGAGCTAGAGTAATTCAAAACACACCAAAACTATTCAGGAAAACTAAGTTTCGGCCTCGAAATCGGTGGTTGCCCAATAACAAAGATTTACCCAGATATTAAGGTAACACTGTAAGGTAACCATCTCTACTTTTTTGTTATTGTTGAAGGGCACCGATGTCGGGATCGAAGATATTCGCCATAGTTTACACCTGTGAATATATCACAGTCGCGAGGGTTGATTAATCTTCCTCAGGAAGGTACAGGTCAAGGCATGATGGTATGGTGTGATTCGGCCTTGAGGCGGATGAAGCTTTGACGCCATGATGGGTCTTGGTCTTGGTGTGATGTGTGGAAGGCTTCTGTCCCGTCTACAGGTACCGTTGCAGCTTTTTTACTAGCACTCTTTCCAGTTACCGTTTACAATTTCCTTATCCATAGAGCTACAGGGGTGAGGATTGATGGATCGAGGTGGTATAAAGGCCTACCCTGTCTCCCATCCATTTACAGTGGAGAGCGGCAGCGGTACTGTGGGAGGGGGTGATGTTTACATATGACGGCCATCTTGGCAGCAGAAATCTCGACCTTGTTGCCCTACCTCTTGTTTTCTCTGAAACTCCAATTTTTTCTTAGTATTATGTATTACTGTTGATATTATTAGTAACACAGTTACAAATTTGTGTTCAGTGGTCTACTGCTCAACACAGATCACTTGAGACTCCCTAGTAATACACCACCGGCCATTCTGCTTTCTCTGCCCAACCTCTCATTAGTAATAGGGCCGCATTAGACGCAGGGTGAATTTTGCATTCCCTTTCTTGGAAAAAAACTGCGTCTTATGCGCCGGCAAATACGGTATTTTCGAAACTCCTCCATTCTCCTCCCCCATTATATCTTACCCCCAAAAAATCGGTATAAAAACTTAAGTTTAAAAAAAAGTTTTATTAATGTGAACCAGCCTTGTCATGCTGACAAACAAAATACTCATAACAGTTACGAGTCATGGATCCTGAACCTTTGCTCTCCCGTCCTCCATAGATGGGATTTAATAAATCCCTTATGATGGCAGCACCCTTGTAGTTTAGTATAGGTAGTTCTAACCCTTATGCACCCTGCTCACGTGCTTTACACACAATAAACTAAAAGACCCTCAGGAGAACATAAGTACTCAATAATCAGCTGAGCTGCTACATAATACATCCCTTTCTGTCGGACTGAATAAGAAAGATCAAATGGCATAATACGTAGTGAGGTATTGGCTGGTGGAATAAAGTCTGGAGGTTGAGAATTACAACAATACTAGATACTACTACAATAAGTTGCGCCACCGAGAGGTCGCTTACGTATTGCACTACTGAACGCAGTAGGGAGAACGGAAGAACGCCTTCTTGCAAAGACTTAATTTTCTTCTCAAGAGAGGAGGGTCAAGACACCTCCCAAACTAAATAGGCCCACCTCCCTATCCGCAATTTCTTACTGTCTTCTTTATATATAGAGACTGGCAGCTACCGGGGTTTTGTTACATTTTGTTTGGCTCTTGGTCAGTCCTTTGAGAAAAAAGTCAGGGTGGGGTGGATAGCTGGCGAAGATTGTTGAGGAGGTGGAGCTTACTCAGGATTCTTCTCCTCATCGTCACTCTCCCCATCGCCGCCACGGGCCCTTTGGTACTCCTTCTGCCTCGAGCCGGAGTCCAAACCATCTCCTTATGAAGGCCCCCCCCCCCCCCCACCCACACATATTCGACCTGATGGATGTCCGTCACCGTGAGCTCCCCCTGGAGGCGGCTCACCAAAAGATAAACAGAAAACGATTAGGGTATATGGTGAAAGGATCTACAGACCAGGATCAGACGAAACAGTCTGACGAAACGCCTCGTGTGATACCCGCTTTAAGCGGGTATCACACGAGGCGTTTCGTCAGGCTGTTTCGTCGAACCAAACACGCATTTGGCTTGACCTGTTTGACAACACACTAGCACACGGTTGGGCCAACCGCTTCACCCAACCATAACAAACAGAGATGAAGCGATGACAGCGGGAGGCGCGGGGACTTGTTGTTAATGTTTTGACTTAAGGGGCATATATATACGTAGTTACTACTGGTGATGAAAAGGGAAGAGGTGATTGTTAGAAGAGAACAGCGACAGATGAAGACGCGTTCATGTGGGCTAAATGGGTTATAGTGGATGAGAACTGCGCGGTCGCTACCGCCTGTTAAGGTTAGGTTAATATTCTCGTGAGGGGGTCGAAGGGGACGGAGCCCCTCCCGTTAGAAGGTTAGGTTCGGTTAGGTTAGGGTAATAATTTCATCCCAGCAGGGCGTGGCAGAGCTCAAAATCGAGTGGCGGGCGGGCGGGCGGGCCCGCCCGCCCGCCACTGTCACCTGTGGCCACCGAAACCTGTGGCGGGCGGACCCGCCCGCCATAGGTTTCCGGAAAATAGAAATATCTCCATCTGAAATAGCACCAATTTTTGGCCAGGTAGATGTAGGGTAAATGTTTATAGTAGGACCGAAATTCCCTACACAAATGGGAGTGTGGTTTCTGTTCACCTGAATAGATTCTAAGAAACATTTTCTCTATGAGCTTCCGTCGCAAATCACTACTTTCGGAGATATAAGACGTACTTAATAGGAAGGAGTGTATATGAGATATGAAAATTAAACTTACCTAACCCCACCTTTAGACTCACTAATCTAACCTAACCAAACCTAATCCCACGCTTTAATCTCCTAACTAAAGCCAAATCCTCATTAAAAAGTGTCCGCGGCCAGGGAAGAACAGAGGCGATGCAGGTCACAAGAGGAAGAAGAGTGAGGCGGACGTAAACACTTAACCCTTTCACGCACGATGACGCGATCGCGTCAAAACGGGCCCGTGTACATCTTAGCTTTTGACGCGAATTGCGTCAAAATACATAAAAAAATTCGCCAAAAATAAAGTATTTATCAGAATCGCGTCAACATTTTCTGCGTAAAAGATCCAAGCTAGGCCTATAAAATAAACTAATTGTCAACTCGCTCGTGCGAATGGATTTGAAGTGATAAGGGCCCGTGTCCCTGGTCACTCTCAGCAGGCAGCGTGTTAGCCCGCCTACTTAGCCATCCGTCTTCCAACATGTGTTTCAGTTTTCCTCCATTTTCTCAAAATCTACTGGCCATATGAAAATTATAATGGTAGCGTTGGAATCCTCATAAAAGTCCGCGTTTATTGGCATATAAACCATAAAAAGTCGACGCAGGAAGTATCGAGCTACGAAGTGGTGAACGTAAGTATTTCTTATTTCTCTTTACTCAATGTTTTTTTAAGTCGTTAAACTCTGCTATTTATTTGTATTTCTTGTTATTTTTGTCTTTCATAAGGCAGAATAATCTCTTGCGAAACCAACGATATATAATAATGCCAGGAAAAAAGAATAATCGTGGTTGAAATTGATAACATAAACAAAACATTCGCCGCACAGTCAGGCCATTCCGCGGGGCAACTTAGAAAGCCCCAAATTGATGTCGCAGTGGACGGAAAAACTTAATAAACTTTTCGTGCGTGAAAGGGTTAATTGTCTCGCCTTCCTATGAACAGCATGGTTTTATCTCCAAAAGTAATGATTTGCGACGGAAGCTCATAGTGAATATCTCCTAGAATCCAATAATTAAGGTATACAGAAACCACACGCCCAATTGTGTAAGGAATTTCGGTCCTAGTGTAAAATAATACCATATATAGTCAGTGTGTCAGAGAAGGACCGCGCAGTCCTCGTCCATTTTACCTAATATTGATATTACAGGTGGCCTTTTATTCATAGGCCAAAATACATTTGAACCGGCTGCTCCTGTAGAAAAAAAATCCCACATAAAAGGGAAACTGAACAAAACAAAACTACATGCAAGCATGCAGTTCCATTGTCTATTTCTCATACACCACATTCTCTCCAAACTCTTTTACTGTCTCAATCATCCGTCCCCTTGTCTCACCAGTCATCACACAGTCCCAGCAGCAATAACATCCATTCTCTTCCTGTCCTTGCAACCACCTCATTCATTTCACATCCCATTTCAGTCAAAACCACACGCATCATTTCCATTCTTTCCCCGTTATACTTCTCAGATCTCATATTCTACTAGTAATCATTCTACCGCAAATTGTAAACACATCAAATCAGCTTCATATTTCTGAAAATCTATCGCATATATAATAAAGACTGATCTGTATTAATTTTCCTGTAATGTATTATATGATGGTGTTCATTTCAATCTATAATAATATAAGCGAAAGTGTGTGTGTGTGTGTGTGTGTGTGTGTGTGTCTGTCTGTCCGCGATAGGTGCCGCCCCCAGTGGCGCAATCCCCTCATATGGCACAATTTTGGAATCGGGTCGAACAGGGGAAGGTTTTAAGCCCAATTATGAGATGATCCGATCACTTTTTTTTTTTTTTTAGCAGCCAATTAGCGAGAATTGTGAAAAAAAAGTGGGTTGCGAGAATTGAGGAAACCTTGATGTAGGGTGATGGGTAATGGGTGAGTGAATGGGTGGGGTGATGGGTAATGGGTGTGGGGTGATGGGTGAGTGAATGGGTGGGGTGATGGGTGATGGGTGAGGGAATAGATGGGGGTGATGGGTAATGGGTGAGTGAATGGGTGTGTGGTGATGGGTAATGGGTGAGTGAATGGGTTGGGGGTGATGGGTAATGGGTGAGTAAATGGGTTGGGGGTGATGTGAATGGGTTGGTGTTAATACATACATTTCTACATCCATGATTTCAGGAAAGCTAGAAGGGGCTAACTGGAGAGTCTGTGTTTGGTGGGCCGAAGGCCCACCAATAGCCCTCCGCAGGAGCTAGCCAAAAAGTCCGCCCGAAGGGCGGCTTTGCGGCTAGTGCTTAATAATTGCTAACACCATTTATAATTTACAGAAAAAGTATAGACTTATTTTGACCCCAGAGTATGTTCGACGAAATGTGCAACATTTTGTATAATTTCACAAAACTATTTCATCGAACAAGTTCGGTGAAATGACCCTCGAAGTTCGACCAAACAGTCCAATCAAATGGCAAGTTCGACGAAACAGTCCGACGAAACGCACCGTGTGATAGCCGCTAACATGTGGGTTGGGGCAGCCTCAACCCCTTGTCTTCACCACACCCTGCGCAATGGGTCCCAAGCCCCAAGTGTTTCTTTTCTAAGGGAAGATAGCGATTTCCTATTTACACAAATAAGCGGAGAGTTGCCAGATGGGGATATTTTTACCCTATTAATAACCCATAAGCTTGATAAGCCAAAATAAAACCGTAGCGTTAGAGTGTCTAGATTTTGTGTGTGCGTCAATTTCTTTTGCGGTGACTTGTATGCTATAAACTAGGTCAATGCAAGTAGGTAAATACATTGTCCATCAGCCCAGTAGATAACATCCTCGCCTGCAATCCAGAAGGTCATAGGTTTGAGGCCCACTCAAGCCTCTAAGCACTTTAATTAACTGACAAAATCGAGCAGTTGCTGTCCTTGATCATGCGGAATGGGGTGTGTGTGGTGTATGAGGTCCAAGCATTACCCATAAATCGGTCTCTATGAGATAGTAAACTCCCTACCGGGAGAGTGAAACTTGACAATGGCGAGTCTAATGTGTGATCAAGACCATAGTTAATAACACACAAACACATTGCTCACGTAGGTTAGCATTGACGTCCTAAACCTTCCACTCAGCAGGTTTGAAGCTCGCTCAAGGATCCAATTTTTTTTTGCTGACATGCGAGCAGTTACTGTCATCCTTGATCAAGGTAATGGGGTGTATGTGGTGTGTCAGGTTCCAGCCTCACAATACATTTTTTTAGCTTTTTCCAGGAGGTTAGTAGTTTGAGATCACCAGTGCAGCACGTGATCAAGACCGTGGGTGATTAACATATTTCTTCAGAATGAGGGAGAGTAGCCTTCCATGGCTGGTCATCATAGTGGTGGCGGTGGTTGCGGTTCACGATGCAGAAGGCAGCCTATTCGCCGCTGAATTCCAGCATCATGCAGTGTTGGACCAACGCGGCGCTGTCATCATGATGTGGACGCCCACAGATGATAGCATCAGAGTGGAGCTTCAAGTGAGTGACTGACGCTATGTCCTGCCAGTGTGGTCTTGTATAATCTTAACAACAGACTACCTGCATAGACCAGGACGATGGAATCTGAAATGTTTATTATCTTAGCTTATATATCTTTGAGTCTTTTATCTATCTTAGAGTCTATCTTTGCAGGTGGCCACCAAGGGCTGGGTGGGGCTCGGGTTTTCGCCCAATGGAGGTATGCGCGGTGCAGACATCACGCTCGGATGGGTGGATTTCCACGGGAAGTTGCATGTGCATGTAAGTCGTGGGTTCGTATGCAAACTGATCATGTGCTTTAAGTTTGTACAAGCGAACTACAGAAAATTCATCAAAGATTAGTCATCAGTCTTATGCTTCAGCTCCTGGTTTGTTCCACACCCACAGGATCGCTACGCTCATGGCACGACAACTCCTGTGATAGACCATTCCCAGGATGTGGTGGTGGAAGGCGGCTACCAGAACGACACCCACACCGTGATACGCTTCTCGCGGCCTTGGAACACCTGCGACACCAAACACGACTTCAAACTCTCGGTGCGTGACGGACTCCAGGGCAGAAATTCAGAGAGAGTTAAAGGGCACGGTGTTTAGCTTAACTAACTTCCTCTATTTCTACACCCCGGAGCTCGGGGAGATTCTGGTACGAGATATGGCAGTGGCGCTACGGTGTCGCTATGGGCTTCGATAGCTGATTGGCTGAGCGAGTACAATGACGTCACAGCCTCGCCAGCGAATCACATAGTATTTCTCAAAAAGTTTTAGCCAATCACACGGCTTCCACGCTCTCAGCTGTGTCTACAAATTTATCATCCACACCAAAATGCTTCACCCTTCTTCCTCCTCCTCCACCTCCTAGCTTCTCCTTCTCCTTCTCCTCCTCCTCTTCCTCCTCCTAACCTTTTCTTATAGCAGTTGGTAGTAGTTGTAGTAGTATATCAGCAGTAATAGTAGTAGTAGTAGCAGCAGTAATAAGCCGTGTTTTTATCGTCCAAGCACCGTCTTGGATTACGAAGACCACTCCAATAACACTTGCTGAAATGTGTGTTATTGTGCATTGTGATATTGTTTGCAACGTTTTAGACTGATTATTACAGTCGTGGTGAGATGCCGCCTTTCACCACTCGGTCCATCACCCCATAACAAACTCATCACGAGCGCATGGGGATTGTTATATGGCCTAATTTAATTTGTATACATGCCCTGTTCAGTTCTTGAGTCAGAAAACATCATATATACTCAATTTATGAGTATTTTTATATATGTTACGTCCTCTACACCACCCCTTAAGCAGTCTTTAAGTTTAAAGTCTTCTAACGTCTTTAAGTACGTCACAATCTGCCCGCAGAATGCCAAAACAGCTGATGAATGTCGCTAGGTCGTAAAGCATGGACGTTAGCCTCTCTGAATGTAGCCTCTGATGATTTCAAATGAGGCGTTCACCGAACAGCTCCTCGGTCATCGCCAAATGTAAACAGCAAACGTCTGCAATGGACCCTACCCATAACTACGTCACGGTTTGTTTACATCGGTGCATTGTGGGGATAAGGCGGGGTCGCCGCGGCTGGACCTACGAAGGGAAAACTACGGCGATGGAAGAATTTCGAGTTATTTTGCGCGAAATTGATATTCCAGGTGCTATATTACTGTGCTCTGTTCTCGCTGACAACACTATAGAGAAGACCTCAGGTAATGGCTGATGTGCAGAGGCTTCTAAACCAAGAAAACAGAGTCATAACAGAGCCTCGTCAAAAGGTAAGCAACTGGTAGGTACGTAATGTGTCCCTACCACTTGCTTACTTCTTAATGAGACTCTGCTGTGACTGTTTTCCTGGTTTAGAAGCCTTCGCACATCAACCATCACCTCAGGTCTTCTCTATGTTGTCAGCGAGCACGGAAATATAGCACCTGGAATATCAATTTCGCCCAAAACAACTCGAATTTTTTTCATCGTCGTAGTCTTCTCTTTGTAGGCTGTACATATTCATGGTTATGATAGTATTAAAATACCTTATTAATTGAGTTCCTTTTGTTGTCTTGCCTCATAATAAGTAGTGCTACATCATGGTTTAAGTGTTACTTGACGAGCCAATGAATACTCTTGAGTATTCATCACCAACATCACCAACCTTTGCTTTGATTTATCTTATTACTCCATCCATAAACAAGTTGCATAACCACGGTGACATTACCCATCCTTGCCTCATGGTACCTGCATGGTACTGTCGTCTACCGATATTTTTGTCCCTACACAAATCGGGAGAACTCGCCGACAGTAATGGTTAGGTTGGTATCCGGTCATTTCGCCCACATGCCATTTCGCCACACCATAGAGTCATTTCGCCCACAGGTCATTTCGCCCACACTATGGAGTCTATAGGAGCTAGGAGGTTAGGTTATATTTGTTTAGTGTGTCGAGAACCCCCCCCCCCCCGCTAGGAGGTTAGGTTAGATTTGTTTAGGTTAGGTTAGGGTAGGTTAGATTTGGGTTAGATTTGGTTAGGTTAGGTTAGATTAGATTTGGTTAGGTTAGGATAGGTTAGATTTGGTTAGGTTAGGTTAGCTTAGGTTAGATTTGGTTAGGTTAGCATATCGGTGGGTCAAGCCCCTGCTAGGGTAGGTTAATTTTGGCTAGGTTAGGTTTATTTTGGTTAGGCAATTTTCGTCATTTCGCCCACAAGACATCTCGTCCACATGTAAGTCAATTTGCCCACATATAAGAGTCAATTCGCCCACTCTAAAGTCAATTCGCCCACACGATCCATGTCACGGAGTCATGTAACTATATCTTCCTCTGGCAGAAATGGAATGAACCACCAGTAACCTTGGGCGAAATGACGGTAAATTTCTAGTGTTTGCCCATACTCTCCCACTTCCCCCAAACAAGTTTGGGGACCTGTGGGAGTGCGGGGTTTTCGGGTGGGGAACTAATTATGCGTCGGAAACACGTAATTAAAGAGTTGTGTAGGGGGGGGGTAAAATTTCCTAGATCTAGGGTAATTTCCTTATATCTAGAGAAAATTGCCTAACCAAAATAAACCTAACCTAACCAAAATTAACCTACCCTAGCAGGGGGCTTGACCCACCGATAACCTAACCTAACCAAATCTAACCTAACCTAACCAAATCTAACCTATCCTAACCTAACCAAATCTAATCTAACCTAGCCTAACCAAATCTAATAGGTTAGATAGGTTAGATTTAGTTAGGTTAGGTTAGCTTAGGTTAGATTTGGTTAGGTTAGGCTATCGGTGGGTCAAGCCCCCTGCTAGGGTAGGTTAACTTTGGTTAGGTTAGGTTTATTTTGGTTAGGCAATTTTCTCTAGATATAAGGAAATTACCCTAGATCTAGGAAATTTTACCCCCCCCCCTACACAACTCTTTAATTACGTGTTTCCGACGCATAATTTGTTCCCCACCCGAAAACCCCGCATTCCCACAGGTCCCCAAACTTGTTTGGGGGAAGTGGGAGAGTATGGGCAAACACTAGAAATTTACCGTCATTTCGCCCAAGGTTACTGGTGGTTCATTCCATTTCTGCCAGAGGAAGATATAGTTACATGACTCCGTGACATGGATCGTGTGGGTGAATTGACTTTGGAGTGGGCGAATTGACTCTTATATGTGGGCAAATTGACTTACATGTGGACGAGATGTCTTGTGGGCGAAATGACGAAAATTGCCTAACCAAAATAAACCTAACCTAACCAAAATTAACCTACCCTAGCAGGGGGCTTGACCCACCGATATGCTAACCTAACCAAATCTAACCTAAGCTAACCTAACCTAACCAAATCTAACCTATCCTAGCCTAACCAAATCTAATCTAATCTAACCTAACCAAATCTAACCTAAACTACCCAAATCTAACCTACCCTAACCTAACCTAAACAAATCTAACCTAACCTCCTAGCGGGGGGGGGGGGGGGGGGGTTCTCGACACACTAAACAAATATAACCTAACCTCCTAGCTCCTATAGACTCCATAGTGTGGGCGAAATGACCTGTGGGCGAAATGACTCTATGGTGTGGCGAAATGGCATGTGGGCGAAATGACCGGATACCAACCTAACCATTACTGTCGGCGAGTTCTCCCGATTTGTGTAGGGACAAAAATATCGGTAGACGACAGTACCATGCAGGTACCATGAGGCAAGGATGGGTAATGTCACCGTGGTTATGCAACTTGTTTATGGATGGAGTAATAAGATGAATCAAAGCAAAGGTTGGTGATGTTGGTGATGAATACTCAAGAGTATTCATTGGCTCGTCAAGTAACACTTAAACCATGATGTAGCACTACTTATTATGAGGCAAGACAACAAAAGGAACTCAATTAATAAGGTATTTTAATACTATCATAACCATGAATATGTACAGCCTACAAAGAGAAGACTACGACGATGAAAAAAATTCGAGTTGTTTTGGACGAAATTGATATTCCAGGTGCTATATTTCCGTGCTCGCTGACAACATAGAGAAGACCTGAGGTGATGGTTGATGTGCGAAGGCTTCTAAACCAGGAAAACAGTCACAGCAGAGTCTCATTAAGAAGTAAGCAAGTGGTAGGGACACATTACGTACCTACCAGTTGCTTACCTTTTGACGAGGCTCTGTTATGACTCTGTTTTCTTGGTTTAGAAGCCTCTGCACATCAGCCATTACCTGAGGTCTTCTCTATAGTGTTGTCAGCGAGAACAGAGCACAGTAATATAGCACCTGGAATATCAATTTCGCGCAAAATAACTCGAAATTCTTCCATCGCCGTAGTTTTCCCTTCGTAGGTCCAGCCGCGGCGACCCCGCCTTATCCCCACAATGCACCGATGTAAACAAACCGTGACGTAGTTATGTCTGGGGCCCATTGTGACAGAGCTGTCGTGTCGGGCTCGGGAGCGAGAGCGAGAGCGAGAGCGAGAGCGAGAGCGAGAGCGAGAGGAGAGCGAGAGAGAGAGAGAGAGAGAGAGAGAGAGAGAGAGAGAGAGAGAGAATGGAAACGTTAAAAAATCTGCGATTATTCGCCCTATATACTCCATCATCAACACCAACCCGCATCCCCACCACCAGCACCCATATCCGTTTCCCCAACCACATCCCCACCACCAACACCCACCTCCTTCACCACCACCAACACCCATCCCCGTTTCCTCACCACCATAGACACCCATCCTCGTTTCCCCACCTACATCCTCACCAGCAACATCCGTTTCCCCACCACAAACACCCATTCCCGTTTCCCCAACCACATCCTCACCACCAACACCCATCCCCATCCCCACCACAAACACCCATTCCCGTTTCCCCAACCACATCCTCATCACCAACACCCATCCCCATCCCCACCACAAACACCCATTCCCGTTTCTCCAGCTACATCCCCAACCCCATAAACACCCATCCCGTTTCCCCACCTATATCCCAACCACCAACACCCATCCCAATTTCCCCACTCATCCCCACCAACAACACCCATCTCAGTTTCCCCACCCACATCCCCACCACCAATACTCACCCCCGTTTTCCCTCCTTTATCCCACTGCGGTGGCTCCCGTCCAATCTGCCCTCGTCCGACGCTCAAACCTTCTCCACACATTTATCTTGGCTGTATCGGTCGGAAACGTGTGCAAAGCTCTCTGGAAAGGCACACATTTCTTGCTGCACCCGTAAAGGATGCAACTATATAACATAATCGCAATTTTTTTAAAATCAGAAACAACCAAAGCTCTTCAATTGCTTTGTTTATTGTCTGTGTTCACATGCCAGACTTGCCTCGAGAGCAGGGAGTGCCTTTCGTGACGTCATCGAGTCTTGGTGCATCATTTGCTAGTTGTCAGGAGCGTTTTGGAAGCTCAGGAAATTTACAGATTTTAATTGCGGATTATTTAAAAGCGGCTGCATGAATGCAAAAATTGACAACATATTGTTGATATACTCGGTAATGGCTATATTTTCAATACATTATATCAGGAATGATGAAATGGTCTGGACGATTTCTTTAAGTCTTGAGTAAAGAGTGGGGGAGTGAGAGAGTGAGTGTCTGGGGGGTGAAGGAGGGAATATTATATAAGATATAAGGCCGAGTGAAGAGTGAGAAAGGAAGCGCATGTAGAGGGGAGAGGACATGGGGGAGTAAGTATACAGTCTTGAGAGGCGAAACATGTCGAGCAAACAACCACTTCACCTCCAGGACGACACGATGAGGGTTATTTGGGCCTACGGTGAGGAAGATCCTGTGGACGAAATGACGATGGAACGGCATGTGGAGCGAGGGACCAAGAGTATTTACCTCAAGGAACCCAGATTCATTCAACCACAAGCCACGGAGGACATCAGGACCTGGGACATCCGCGCACCCAACGTAAGGACAGTCTTTCAAATACCCAAGTAAAACAATGATCAATACCAAAACAATAGTACATCAAAATAATTTGCTAACATTGACATTTTCATGAAACAAATAAACATCACATCTCACGATACAATAAAGCATATATCTATAATCTCCTTTACAAGTCAACTATACAGTTTTTTTTCTTAGTTTTTCCGTCTTTTAATTAACAAATCTTTTCTCATCTGTTGTTTCTTTAGGTACGTTTGCCCTCCCACACCGACACTCTCTACTGGTGCAAGCTCTACAAGATTCCAAACTTCCCCAGCAAGGTCCACGTTATCGGGGTAAGATGATTTCTGAGATTCACAGATTGATGTTCTTTAAACATTTATAATTATTTATTTTTATAGATCATTGGGTGCAGACAGAGGTCAAAGCTAGTGAGCCATGTGTTGTTTCTTGTTGTTTGTTTTTGTTTAGAGGATAATGCCTCAGAGCCATAGTGATCTACCGCTGCTGCATATTAGTGTGGCCGATTCACCCAACCAGGGCTGGCTGGGTTACAAGCCCCCGGCTGGTAAACAACCCGGTACCATTCACTCAGTATGTACAGTGGCTAGGATTTATGAAATGACCACTTCTATCGTTGTTCGCTCAGCCGGGCATCGAACCCGGAACTCTCGTTGTAAGCCGACGTTCAACCACAATCATTACGAGTTCCAGGGTTTAGTACATTTATAAATTCAAGTTTAAGTGAAATAATGGGTGTTTCTCAGCATTCATACATTGGAAGCACTTTATGTAAGGGTTTCAGTTCTAGTGAGTTCATCACTAACCATTCTGGTATAGAAATAACAGCATCGAGTTGGAGCCACAGTCATCCCATGCCATCACCAGCAAATCTGAGCATTCAGTGATCACAATTTTTTTTTTTTTTTTTTTTTTACATCACAAGGAACTGGCCAAGGGCACAACAAAAATGGGTAACACAAAGCCCGCTTAGTTGCCAGTCCCTATAAAGAAGACAGTAAGAGAATAAAATAAAAAAGAGGGGTGAGCCAATTTAGTTCGGGAGGTGTCTTGTTGCTCTTCTTTTGAAAAGATTTAAGTCATAGGAAAGTGGAAAAATAGAAACAGGAAGAGAGTTCCAGAGTTTACCAGTGAAAGGAAAGAGTAAAGATACTGATTAACTCTTGCATTAGGAAGATGGACAGAATAGGGATGAGAATGAGTAGAAAGTCTTGTGCAGCGAGGCCGCGGGAGGGGGGGAGGCATGCAGTTAGCAAGTTCAGAAGAGCAGTGAGCATGAAAATAACGGTAGAAGAGAGCAAGAGAAGCAACATTGCGGCGGTGATTTAAAGATTGAAGACAGTCGGTCAGAGGAGAGGAGTTGATGAGACGAAAAGCTTTTGACTCAACCCTGTTTAGGAGAGCTGTATGAGTGGATCCTCCCCAAACATGTGAGACATACTCCATACATGGGCGGATAAGGCCCCTGTAGAGATCAAGCAATTGGGAGGGAGAAAAAAAAGGACGCAGACGCCACAGGACACCTAACATCTTAGAAGCTGTTTTAGCAAGAGATGAAATGTGAGATTTCCAGTTCAGTTTTTTAGTAAAGGATAGTCCTAGAATGTTCATTGAAGAAGAGGGGATAGTTATCTGGTAGGTTTTATCGAGTAGATAGGTGAAGAAATTAGGTTTTTGAGGCATTGAACAAAACAAGGTTTGCTTTGCCCCAATCAGAAATTATAGAAAGATCAGAAGTTAGGCGCTCGGTGGCATCTCTCCGTGAATCACTTAGTTCCTGTTGAGTTGGACGTCTAATAAACGACGTTTAAAAATGCAGGGTAGAATCATCAGCGTAGGAGTGGATAGGGCTTTGAGTTAGACTTAGAAGATCATTAATGAATAATAGAAAGAGAGTGGGTGATAGGACAGCACCCTGGGGAACACCACTATTGATAGATATAGGAGAAGAACAATGTCCGTCTACAATAGCTGCAATAGAACGGTTTGAAAGGAAACTTAAGATGAAGGTACAGAGAGAAGGATAGAAACCGAATGAGGGTAGTTTGGAAATTAAACATTTGTGCCAGACTCTATCAAAAGCTTTTGATATGTCAAGGGCAACAGCAAAAGTTTCACCGAAACCTCTAAAGGAGGATGACCAAGATTCAGTTAGGAAAGCTGGAAGATCGCCAGTAGATCGCCCTTTACGGAAACCGTACTGACGATCAGATAGAAGATTGTGAGCAGATAGATGCTTAAGAATCTTCTTATTAAGTATAGATTCAAAAACTTTAGAAAGGCAGGAAGTCAAAGCTATTGGACGGTAGTTTGAAGGATTAGAACGGTCACTCTTCTTAGGAACAGGTTGGATGTGAGCAAACTTCCAGCAAGAAGGAAAGGTGGAAGTAGATAGACAAAGACGGAAAAGTTTGACCAGGCAAGGTGCAAGCACAGAAGCACAGTTTTTGAGAACAATAGGAGGGACTCCGTCAGGACCGTAAGCCTTCCGAGGATCTAGGCCAGAAAGGGCAAAGAAAACATCATTCCGAAGGATCTTAATGACAGGCATAATATAGTCAGAGGGTGGAGGAGACGGAGGAACAAGCCCTTCATCAACCAGAGTGGAATTTTTAGCAAATGTTTGAGCGAAGAGTTCAGCTTTAGAAGTAAATGAGACAGCTGTGGAGCCATCTGGGTGAAGCATAGGAGGGAAAGATGCAGAAGAAAAATTGTTAGAGATGTTATTAGCTAGATGTCAGAAGTCACGAGAGGAATTTGATTCAGAAAGATTTTGACATTTTCTATGAATGAAAGAGTTTTTGGTAAGTTGAAGTAAAGATTTGGCATGATTATGGCACGATGGCACTATGAGCTGCATGATAAGTATAATTTTTTATGCGTCAACGCACCTTTGTATAAGACGCACCTATATTTACAAGACTAAAGGCCGGTTCCCACTAGCCCGCTTCTACGGCCGCCGTTGCCGTTCACCGCTCAACAATGACGTCACCATCATCACCGCTTGAGTGGCTGTAGTGGTAACCGGGCACACTTTGCACCTCCGGAGAGATGACTTGATTTTAATTTTGTACGGCAGCCAACTTAAGGTCGCTTGGTGTGGTCGACTTTTTTGTGACGTCATTGTTGGGCGGTGAACGACAACGGCGGCCGTAGAGGCGGACTAGTGGGAACCGGCCTAAACATGTAACAAGACTAATTAACTTCAGGGGATAACATTTTTCTAGTCTATATTCATCTATTTCTCAACATCAGTAAGATCTTTAATCAGTCTTTAGCATAGTAGTTATTTCAAATGAGAGTCCGCCCGCACGCTGGGATGCAGGGCAGCATAGGACAGACTATCATACTCTCAGAGGAAATAAATTGGGGAGGGTTATGGATGACAAGGCGTGAGGGAGCGAAAGTAAGACCTGGTGCATTTTCACATCATTCTAAAGTTTCATATGTGTTAAGCCTAATGAAATTCCATTATTTCCCATTAAAAAACCTAAAAGACTTTGCATAAATACCGTATGTACAATGTATGTATGGCAAAGGACCTATGCACCGCTCCTGCCTTAAAGTAATCGTCCAGACCCATTTTTTCTTTGCATAATTATGTTGAATGTTTTTTTCAAAATACTTAATCCACAAAAAAATATTCATTTCCACGCCTTATTTCCCTAAAAACATGACTTTTGTAAATAGCGCGGAAAAAACCCCAGCCCCATTCCAGCCGTGGCGCGAAACTTACTGATGACGTCAATTTAGGTGGCCTCTCCCCCACGCGGTAATACAAATACACGTACACTCAGAAATAGAATACTTGAAGAATTTTGGATGTTTCTGATATTTTTTTTTTGCGATATATCATATACTTGCATCCTTTATGGGTGCAGCAAGAAAGCTGTGCCTTTCCAGAGAGCTTATCACCCGTTTCCGACCTATACGGCCACGATAAATGTGTGGAGACGTGTGTGCGCCGGGGGAGAGGCGGACAATCTGCTTCACACCGCCCGCCTCTCCCCCGGCGCTCCACACGTCTCCAGACATATATCGTGGCCGTATCGGTCGGGAACGGGTGATAAGCTCTCTGGAAAGGCACAGCTTTCTTGCTGCACCCATAGAGGATGCAAATATATGCCATATTGCAAAATAAATATATGAAAAACACCCAAAATTCTTCATGTACTATATATATTTCTGAGTTTACGTGTATTTGTATTAGCGCAGGGCTGAGGGGACTGACGTGACGTCACCGAGCCATGGTCCGTCGTCTGCTGGTCGCCATTTGTGTTTTGAGAGCTCGGGGAATTTACAGATTTTGATTGCGGATCATTTAAAAACGGGTGACTGGATGCAAAAAGTGACAACATATCGTTGATATACTCGATAATGGCTATATTTTGACTGCATTAAATCAGGAATGATGAAATGGTCTGGACGATTACTTTAAACGACCTCACACCGACTTTAAACGACCTCGTTTTACCTCACAAACGAGAAGTCCCGGGTTCGATCCCCGGGCGGAGCGAAGATAGATGGGTGGTCTTTCTTAAAACCCGAGCCCCTGTCCACCCAGCAGTGAATGGGTACCGGGTGTTAGCCGGGGGTTTGTGACCCCCCTCCCGGGGTGGTGGCTTCGGCCAACACTAATGCTGCAGCGGTAGATCACTATGGCTCTGAGGCATTATCCTCTAAACAAACAAACAAACAAACAAACATGTCGGTGACTGTCTGACTCCGCCGACTACCAAGATCAAGATCTATTCCTCCCTCATCGAAATAATGGTATAAAATCACCAGAATATCAAGGGCCAGGCAGTGGATATATCCTATTAGCCAAGTCGATACTGAGCTGGTATTTGGAGCGCGAATTCTGGTGAGTTCGAAGCTCACCACAGCTATAGCTATGGAGGAATTATTATTTCCCAAATTATGATTACCCCCTTGTCAGGTTGTTAGTGGAAGACATACTAACGGGATTCAGAAGATAACTGTGGGTCAAGGGCAATGAAACGCCCTGTTCGATTTCACCGTTCCCCATAGAGCATTCATTATATTGCTTTGCAATATGGCCCAAACCAGTTTGGTCGACAGAGCAACTAGCCAATCCCCCCCTTGACCTGACTGCCCCCTTCAGCATCCCCTCAGATCATCACAACGACAATATAGAAGATATGAATAAAAGTAAGAAGATTTGCGAGAGAACACACATAAGCATGATCCTCCTAGTTACCCCCCTCCCCCGCGGGCAGCAGAGTATTCGCAGCGGTGTAGATGAGTATCTCCTGAATATAATAGGATGAAAGTCAGAGAAAACGGGGAAGATGATAGAGGGAATCTACTTCCTCTAAAGAGACAAAGCCGTAAGAGCCTCGAGCTACATTACCAAAAGAAATCAGAATTCATTAAATACATTTTAAAGTAATCGTCCAGACCATTTCATCATTCCTGATTTAATGCAATCAAATCATAGCCATTAACGAGTATATCAACAATACGTCGTCACTTTTTGTATCCAGTCAGCCGTTTTTAAATAATCCGCAATCAAAATCTGCAAATTCCCCGAGTTTTCAAAACACTCTCAAGGTTTGCAGACGCTCAGGCTCAGGCTCGGTGACGTAGCATCAGGGAGGCTCCTCTTCCCGCGCTGATCAGAGAGGCACGTAAACACAGAGATAAATATAGTACTTGACGATATTTGGGTGTTTCTGATGGATTTTTTTTGCTATATACCACATGCATGCATCCTTTATGGGTGCAGCAAGACAGCTGTGCCTTTCGAGAAAAGTTTGCACACGGAAAGGAGTGGCGTGTGTAGGGTGATACACGCCTATAATGTGTTGGGGCGGGCAGTTGTGTTGAGAAACGGTGTGTAGCGAGGGTACACAGCTGGTGAAAGACTGGGTGAGAGTGTGCAGCGCGACTAGTCGGCTACCCAGTGTGCGGGTTGGGACGACGAGTGTGAGGTGAGCCTGTGTACACGGGTGTGCTGGACAAGGGCGGCGCCCCCCCCCCGTAACACAGTGACTCAGTCCAACACCATATCAGACCAGGTGCCCCTGTTAGACAGGGACGCCAGGACTGGCAGCAGCGGTGGACCACCACGACTGTGAGGCTTTGCCTCTTAACAAGACCAAGTAAACCAAGTAAACCGGTTGTGGAGTGGGCGTGCCCTGTGGTGAGAGACCCTGTGGTGGTGTGGCTGTCACACTTTCTACCTTCCCGCCCGCATATTTTCCAACTCTATGCTGTAGTTAATGCTAGTATGTGGTTTCCGAGTAATGACGTTTGACTGTAGCTCCAAATCTAACCATAGGATTTTCTCGAAAGTACCTTCATTGTGATTCCCACACACACATGGTTTAACCTTATTTACCAATCCATGTTTTGAAGAAGTGCCAGGTCCTCCTGCTGAACCTCAGGCTCTGCTAACACCTGTTCATCCACCTCGTACTCGGGCTCAAACATATAGAATCCCATGACAATCTGAGGTTCGTTTTCCTCATAGTATACGCGACCAGCGTCATTCCTTTCGGTGTCAGATTGAGCATCGTACTCCAGATCTGTCACAGCGACAGATTCACTGTCTGACACCGAAGTACAATCGCTCATCATAACATTTGCCGACAGGTGTCAGACAGAGTGTCTGCGGGCGTCCCTGTTCTGACGTCATCAATAACAGTCGTAGCCCTGTTGGAGGGAAGATTTTTTTTTCGCGCGCTTTTTACAAAGGTCATGTTTTTACAGAAATAAGGCCTGGAAATCAATTATTTTTGGTGGATTAGGTGTTTTGAATTCGACATTCAACATAATTCGGCCAAAAAAAAATTGGGTCTGGACGATTACTTTAAGAGGGTGGAAAATGTTATGTAATGGTATAAAGTCACCCGAACTTCGAGGATAAGTGGATATATCCTATTGGCCAAGTCGGTACTGTGTTGGTGTTTGGAGGGTGAATTCTGGTGAGGAGTGGTGGGTTCGAAAAGCTAATAGCTAAAAGGGAATTATTTATTTCCCAAATGATGATTGTCAGATCGTCTGTGGAGAATAGACTGACGAGATTCAGAAGATAACTGTGGGTCAAGGGCAATGTGATGCCCTGTTCGTTTTCACCATTCCATATATATATATATATATATATATATATATATATATATATATATATATATATATATATATATATATATATATATATATAGAGAGAGAGAGAGAGAGAGAGAGAGAGAGAGAGAGAGAGAGAGAGTATATACGGGCAGGAGATTTTCTCTGAGACAGATCTCGTTAAAAGTGATAGCTAGTTCAGCGTTTATTATCTTCTCGTCCGATAATATCCCAAATACCGACGCCGACGTACCACCTCGCAAAGAAGCTGTGTGGTATTTTGACTCCATACACACTCAATGCCTACAGCCTTCAATCAGCTTCAGAGTTTCTAGACATACTCAAGACCCACAACGTCAGAGGTGCAATTGCTTCGCTTGATGTCGAGTCCCTCTTCACCAACGTACCTGTTGACCGTACCATCAACTAAATCATCAACCGGGTTTATAACAACGACTCCATCCCGCCGCTTGACGTCCCTGAACCTGTACTACGTGGACTCCTCGAATGCTGCACTAAAGAAGCACCTTTTACCTCTCACCGAGGGAACAAGTATCAACAAATAGACGGCGTCGCTATGGGCTCTCCCTTAGGAGTATTGCTGGCAAACTTCTTCATGGGCTGCGTAGAAGAAGAAGTATTCAAGAAAATAAGCAAGCCCGACATATACTGCCGCTACATCGATGACATCTTCATCAAAACAACAAGTCACTACGAAGCAGAACAGCTGAAGCTCTGCCTACAAGATATTTCAGGCCTCACCTTCACCATAGAAAGCAGCTCAGACAAATCAATGCCGTTCTTAGACGTCCTTGTTACGCAGGAAGAAGAATCATTCATCACAAAAGTCTACGTAAAACCAACGAACACCGGACACTGCCTCAACGGAGAAAGCGAATGCCCACAGAGATATAAAGACTCCACTATCGGTGCTTACATCAGAAGAGCTCTCACACACTGCAGTACATGGCAACTTATGCACAAAGAAATCGAGCGATCCACTCAAGTCCTCATCAACAACGGCTTCAGCGAGAGAGACATCAACCGTCAGACTAAGAAAATCTTGGAGAACTGGTACAACCCTAACGCCACAAAAAAGAGTAAGGACATAACTATCTTCTACCGGGCTTTCTTCTCCACCGCTCACCAGGAAGAAGAAAGAATAATATCACAAATCGTCCACCGTAACGTGAAACCTGCAGACCAAGAGAGGAGAATAAAACTACAAATTTACTACAAAAACAAGAACACCAGCAACCTCCTTCTCCGTAACAGCCCAAGTCAGACGAAGGAGACAAAACAAAAGTCCCATGTCGTATATAGGATCACATGTAAAAGAGGAAACTGTGAAGTCCTCCCCTCATCCTACATCGGCATGACGACAACGAAGCTGTCCAGAAGTCTTACTTGCCACCTAACTTCCGGAGCCCCAAAAAGTCACCTATTAGAACAACATGGCATCATCATAACAAGAAAATTTCTAGAAGAAAATACAGAATTGGTTGACATGTGTGCAGATGTGCGGCGACTTCCCATCTTAGAAGCACTGTACATAAAAGAGATCAATCCCAAGCTTAACGTACAGGCAAACGACCTACAAGCTCTACCCAGCATGAAAAGAACAAAAGCAAATAACAACCTACTCACAGAAAAGCCAAGCGAAGACCAAACAACCAATCAGCGTCTCCCACTCAAGAAGACGAGAAGCAAAAGCTATCTACCAATCACCGATGCCGCTAATAGGCTGCGTGGTAGGCAGACCGGCTATAAATAGCGCTTCACTTCGCATCTTAATCATGCTCACCTCAACTCCTGAGGAGAAAACATCTTCCATATGCTGCTGAAGAAGGGTTCTTAGACCCGAAATCGCGATACAGCAAACATGACAAGCTACGGCGAAGTCATAAAAGTGATTACAAAAGAGAATAAGACACTCTTAAGACTAGGAGAAAATATCTTTAAGAAGATAATAAACGCTGAACTAGCTATCACTTTGACGATATATATATATATATATATATATATATATATATATATATATATATATATATATATATATATATATATATTATATATATATATATATAATATATATATATATATTATATATATATATATATATATATATATATATATATATATATATATATATATATATAATATATATATATATATATATATATATATATATATATATATATATATATACGTATATATATATATATATATATACTATATATATATATATAATATATACGTATATATATATATATATATATATATATATATATATATATATATATATATATATATATATACATATATATATATATATACTATATATATATATATATAATAATATATATATAATTATATATATATATATATATATATATATATGGAATGGTGAAAACGAAATATATATAATTATTATTTTCAACTACCGCATGATATATGAAAATAGAAAAAATAATGTTTGTGTTTTACAGATCAGGGGCCGGATGTTCGAACGTTCGTAACGGTCTCTAAGATCATCTTAGCACAAAGATTTATCTTGGAACGTTCGTAACGCGTTAAGAAGTATTTTCAAACAATCTTTACAAACATCCATCCGCCATATTTTTTCTTATGTCCACCATATTTGTTCTTAGTGCTAAGGTTGCTGAGGAGCACCTTTAGGCTGTTCGTAGGGTCGCATGATGAAAGTTATTCTAATATACAAGCCATATAAAGTTATGTTATAAGTTGTTTATTTCATGTTGAGTTTTTTATTGTTGGTCAGGACGTTGTAGGGGGAATGTGAAGGGTGCAATGCATGGTATGCTGCCGAATGCCTATAGGTGACTGGAATGAGTGAAGTGCAAATAAAAAAGAAATGTGTCTTGAGCTAGAAGTGTTTCAGAGAGAAGATGATCAATGGAAGGGAGAGGAAGATGCGGAAAGTGGAGAAGGAGAATAGGAGACAAGGATGAGATGGAGAGAATGAGTCAAGTGAAGGATACTGATGGCGGTGGCATAAAGTGAGATTGGAACGAATGAATGATAGTGGTTGGGTACGCAAGGTGTATGAATGGAATGGATAGAGAAGCAGATTATGTAAAATGATTGCTGGAACGGCAGATAAACTAGGTAACCTTGATGT
The DNA here is from genome assembly GCA_016584305.1 of Chionoecetes opilio. Taxonomy (NCBI): domain Eukaryota; kingdom Metazoa; phylum Arthropoda; class Malacostraca; order Decapoda; family Majidae; genus Chionoecetes; species Chionoecetes opilio. Next base: position 68,660 of record JACEEZ010010076.1, on the reverse strand, counting down.
GTGTGTTTAGGGGAGGAAAAGACTAGTGCGTGGAATGCATGTACTGTAGGTGGAAAAGTGAAATACATAAGGGTATAAGTGCAGTTTAGACCAATACAATACAACACAACCAATCGGTGGTTTTAAGCATCCTGAACGTTTCGTTCTTATTAACCCGCCAGGGTGGCGCAGTGGTAGAATCACGGACTGGTGTTGCAGAGGCCCTGCGCCATTCGGTCAGCGGTTCGAGTCCACCAAATTCGTCCTGGCGTGGTGGCGCTTTGTATAGTCAATAACCTTGTAGTTGGTACTTGCAAAGTGTCTACGTAGATAGGATCAAAGTATCTTATCTTATCGTTCTTATTATAAGGAGTATTTCTAACCCACACAACAGGTGTCGGGAAAGAAAATAACACATAGGGGTCTGGGGGGGCGAAACCCCCCCAGTGAGGTTAGGTTACGTAATCAATGCCCGGGTTAGGATAATTAACTAGCAGGTGGGTCTTGGGAGACGTAGCTCCCCAGTTATGTCAGAAGAGTATTGGTCAAAAGGGTGTATTGGTTGAAACGGCATATTTTCCTTAAAGAGTATGTAGAGGATAAAGGAATGTGTGATTGGTGGGCAAGGATGTCTGCGAAGAGTAGGTACACTTGAATGGTATATGAGTAAAGCGAAACTTATGAATGAATGGTTCAATGATGGAAGCTGGGGTAGTGAGATGTTATTCTAGGCAAGTTCAAGACCACTGGTGTATATTAGGGTGTATAGATGGATGAATGTAGGGAGCAAGTTGTGTAAGATGAGGGATGACGGGGTGGATGAGACAGTGCAGCACTTGGTACTGTATTGCAGGAGATATGATAGGGAGAGAAGAGCTGCTATATGTGGTCATGAATGAGGGAGGGATGGCCAACTAGAATGAAATACAACTGTTAAAGGTACTAACAGGGATAATAATTTCTTCTTGTAAATATAATTCATAACGGAAATGAACCACTGCACAATATAGTGCGACCAAAATAATACAGAAAATATAAGCTGTAAGGCTTGTGGAGCCCGCCGACTCCTGCGGAATATTAACCGGCAGGGCTATGAAGCAGAGGGAAATTGTGGGGTTAAGGCACATAAAAAGCACTTGAATGCAGGCTTTCATTTCATGATTCCAACCTAACCCATCTACTGTAATATGTCAAGTCGGTATTATTTCGGTGCTGAGCTCGGGGGGAACCCTCCCCCCCCCCGCTCATTCACTAACCTAACCTAACCTAGACATATAGTCAACTGGCCGACATAACCTAACCCCATAACCTTAATCAACTGTTCAGGCTATTGCTGGTATTGAGTCCCTGAATGCAGAAACACGGGTAAAATAGGAACACTCGCCGACGAAACAAATTGGAACACCCGCTGACGTCGGCGATAATTCCTATCGGCGACAGTTCCAGGTACCGTCTAGTTGCTTGGATAATGGGTGGGTATAAGTTCGGTAACTAGTGGGCTTTCAAAAGGCCTAGGATTCTTACCTACATCATCGTGTAGATTTCTTCATTCTGAGTATTTTGAGCCCCATTTTCCATGGCACAATTGATAATAATGGAGCTACATGTATGTACTACCGTACTCGACCGTTATTTTAGCCACAAACGGTCAAGTTAGGTTAAATCAGATTAGGTTAGGTTAGAGGTGGGGTTTGGTTTAGTAACAGATGATATTAAGAAAAAATAGAAAACTATTAATACTACGGCAGTGAGAAGCGGAGCAAGGTTTGCGGGGCGGGCCGGGAGGGGCGGATGTCCCCATACCTATAAAAAAAAAAAAAATTGCCTGCAAAAATTCATTCAAAATCAATACACATCAAAACTATACAGGAAAACTAAGTTTCAGCCTCGAAATCGGTGAAAGTCCACTACCGAAATTTTACCAAAACCTTATCTAACCTTACCAATAATCTCCTAGCGAGACCTAAGGGCGGGAAAGAACTAGAATTTTACCAGGTTAGGTTATATTGAGGTTATAATTTGAAATTTTTTGGGTGTGGTCTCGCCAGGAGGTTATTCGCGAGTATACGTCTTCAGTGTGTGATATTTCCCTTGGGGAGTCATGTGCTGTTTACGTTCTGACTGTGCATTATGATTGGCTAACACTCTCATAGGTTGATGAAATCTTTCTTCTGATTGGCTAAGCGACAGTCAGCTGGGTTCCATTCCTCATGATCGGAACGGAACGGAACGAGCTTGAAGATCGCACCATCGTGAGCTAAGAACATTCGGACGGTCCTTTATTTTTGTGGTGTTCGTAGCCCAAGATCTAAGATGGCCGTTAAGAACGCTCTAAGATGCTCTTAAAGGCGGAAAGTTACGAACGTTTGAACATCCTGCCCATGCCCAGTATTCTTACCGTTACACTGGTAAGTTACACTGATATAGAAAATAAAGTTTGGGTCTCAAAAGAGATTATATGATATTCATGCACTGTTTATAACCCAATGTTACGGTTTACTACAGGTGGTGCGCAGCAGGTGGCATACGCTCTCCCTTGACACCATCCTCCTAACTCTTTTTCCCTGAACTCCTTTTGTCCTAGTGATGAGTGGTGACCCAATATAGGGTGTCTGGCAACCCGACCCTTTTCGCCTAAGGGCATTTATTCTCTGGATCAAGATAAGCCCACTACTCAAGCCTCACTTCCATTGGACGCGTCGCTTTAACAAGACGCTTCTCCCTTGCGTCTCGCTGCGATTGTCCTTACAAGTTGTGAATATATTAATCAATCAATCATTGGGGGCATACGCCGGGGAGCGCGTCACCTGGCCCACCCTATGGCCTATATGCAAGAAATTTTCTCGACCCGTAGCACCGCGCAGCGGCAAGCAAGAATCATTTGAAAACACTCCACCCGTTGCGTTCCACTGGCTGCGTTGCTCCACTGGTTGCGTTGTCCATGCCTTGTCCTCTGTCCTTATTCCATCATATTTCTTCCCAAACCATTACAGGCGAGTTTTCAACATAACCGAGAGTGACATACATACACTGTGAATGCACACGTGTCATAATTAAGGTAAAATTAGGTGCAGGAGGCCTTATATTGCTGTGATAAGTGGTGACGAGGGAGAGCGGTGGTGGTGGAGGTGGTCCGCCATATTGCTTTGTGGCGACTGGCAGCCAAGTGGCGGGACGTTCAAATGTACTAACAAGCATCACTCAGGCCCATTTTTTCTACATCAACGCCTCAGATAAGTGGCGAACACTAACAAAGCTATTATTTTAATGGCAGAAATGATAAATTAGGCTAGTAAAAGGAATTAGATAGGTGTAAAACAACCAAAATACTGATGCCGCCTTGGACTAGCTCGCTTGTGTTGGTACGACTGCCCAAATCTCCACTGGCCGGGCATTTCTTGACTATCCCACCTGTGGAGATACGACGGTCGGGAATCTCCACCTGCCGGGATTTGACGTGCATTCTTGCATTTAGCCAATATGACGCCATTCCCGTGGATCACCAAGCGCGAGTCCCCATGCAGGCTACCTTCCCATACCAAGCAACTCTCGACAGACATCAACTGTCCCCACCCACGAGCCTTGTGGGCGCCCTCTTGGCATCCTTGACGCCGGATTGTCTCTTACAGATACAACCCGGTGGAAAGGATCGGTTTCAGGGTAGCGTGCCACATGCTCATATAGCCGAAGTTGACGCTGGCACATAATGAATGTACGGTAAATGGAGGTGAGGGTGGGGAGCTCTGGGTCTTGATTAGTTTATTTCCATAAGGTCAATGCATGATTGACGCAACACAAGAGGATTTGAGTTGCGCCGATTACAGCGGTCCCGATTAGGCGCGAATATCGGTGCACCAGTTTCGGTGTAGTACATTTTCTACACATTACTTGTCCTCCCAACAGTTCAAACCACTCATCTCCCGGGAGAACAATCCCTTCGTGCACCACATCCTCGTTTTCTCCTGCACTGGATCACCCGCCCACCTGGAGAAGTGGGCGCAGCACGATGGCGTCCAGTGCTTTAGCCCCAACATGCCGCCATCTTGGTCATCCTGCCACAGTATAATTGTGGCCTGGGCTGTGGGCAATGACGGTAAGCTGCTTCCTCCATGGAGAGCTAGACTTCATATTTAAATTTCTTGATATTCATATTTCATGATTTTTCAACATTTTTATGCAAATGTGCCCAGCTTATATGAGAGGTCTGCCAGAACCTGTGCCAGATGGAGGTAGTATATCTTAAGAGATCTCATTATTTGTAAATAAAGGATTGCAGCCATAAATTTCGGATGGTTACTGCATTTGAGCAAGTTTGATAAGTATATTTTTCACAATTTATCATTCATTATTGTGCTACTTAGGCATGATGTAAACCAACTGATTAAGTGGCTCAAAAAAATAGGGAAAAAAAGTCTGTCGGAAAGAAAACACAAAATACAGGAAAAAAATAGCCGTGCCACTACTCTGCAATATAATCATGCGAAGATGCATTCTTTATAATCCCATTGTTATGTCATTACTTTGTGATAATAAGGAAATATCAATCTCTCTCTCTCTCTTTATTATTTTTATATTTAAAGTAATCGTCCAGAGTCCAGACCATTTCATCATTCCTGATTTAATGCAGTCAATATATAGCCATTATCAAGTATATCAACAATATGTGTCACTTTTTGCATCCAGTCACCCGTTTTTAAATAATCCGCAATCAAAATCTGTAAATTCCCCGAGCTTCCAAAACGCTCCTCACGACAAGCAGACGACGCACCACCGCTCGGGGACGTCAACTGAGGTGGCCTCCCAACCCCGCGTTAATACAAATACACGTAAAATTAGAAATAAATATAGTACTTGAAGAATTTTGAGTGTTTCTGATTTTTTTTTTTTTGCGATATGGCATATACTTGCATCCTTTATGGGTGCAGCAAGAAAGCTGTGCCTTTCCAGAGAGCTTATTACCCGTTCCCGACCTATACGGCCACAATTAATGTGTGGAGAAGGTATGTGCGCCGGGGAAGAGTCAGGCTGTGTGAAGCAGATTGTCGCCTCCCAGTGACGTCATCAGCAAGTTTCGCGCCACGGCTGGACCAGTGCTGTTGTTTTCCCGCACTTTTTATAAAAGTCATGTTTTAAGGGAAATAAGGCGTGGAAATTAATTACTTTTTGTGAATTAGGTAAATTAGGAACAGAAGAGGAGTTGAAGTGCTTAAGTCCCGGCTGGGACGCCAAAGACTATCTGTAGCAGTTATGAATATAAATATTTATAAAAATAATATGAAGAAAGTATAGTAATACACTAATATAAACTAATACGTACACGAATGATAAAATAAGTTCTACTAATATACGCTAATACACTAATATACAAATAATATAAAAAAAGTATACAAATATTACCCTTATAATACAAATGTTTATAGCCATTATTTTTATTTAAAAAAAATATTGAGTTTTCTTCACTTGAAGCCAGACATTTACGCCCGATTTGAAGACGTGGTGAGGTGCAGGTCGGTCTGGCGCACTAAGGTGTTCCACAGTCGACCATAGTGCGGTAGGAAGGACCAGAGGTAATGTTCCGTCCTCGCGAAGGGCACAGTCACCTGAAGGTCGATGTTGTGGGCCACACGGGTAGCATGGAAGGGCGGTGCCCGTGGGTTGAGGCGCAGCGCTGCTAGTTGCAGGAGTTGCATCCTGTGAGCCTTGTACATAACGCACAAGGCTCCCACGTCACGCCGCTGCTGGAGAGGTTGAAGGCTCCGTGCAGCAGCCTCAGGGGCTTTCAACCGAGCCAGCCGCTGGGCTCTGGCTTGAACCTGGTCAAGGAGGCCGAGGTATGACGTTGGGCAAGAGGACCATGCAAGGGACGAGTATTCCATCAGGAAGCGGACTTGTGTCTTGCAGAGTGTGCCGACTCCCTGAGCGTCCAGTAGGTGCGCGACGCGTCGGATGCAGCTCAGTTTCCAGGCAGCATCCTTGGCGATCTTCCTGAGGTGGCTGGTGTACGTGAGGCCAGAATCGAATTCAACCCCCAGGATGCTGACTGACTCTTGGAGGTGTATTCTTCTGCCTTCCAGGAGAATGGCGTGTCGGTCCCAGTTGACTACATCTTGTCTGCGAGATATGAGAACGGCTTGAGTCTTGTATGGTGCAAAGGTGACTTGCCATCTCTTAACCCAGGAGGCGATGCTCTGCAGTGACTGGTTTATACGCATGACTGTGTTGTGGCGGTCACTCCTCTTACAGGTGAATGTGAGAGTACAGTCGTCTGCGTACGCTTTTGCCTCAGGAATCAGCTGCAGGATGTCATTAAAGTACACGGTCCATAGTAATGGCCCGAGTACACTTACTTGAGGGACACTGGGTTTTATAGGGTTTTCAGTGTAGGGCCATGGAAGGTGAATTCACCACCACGCGCAGAGTCCTGCCGTGGAGGTAATCTTGGAGGAGGTATAACAGGTCACCGCAGATACCCAGGCTTCTCAGTTTGGTGATGATGCCCTGATGCCACACCCTATCAAAGGCACCTTTTGTAGGGCGACGACGAAGGTGTCTTCACCCAGATCTAAGGAGTGGTTACAGGCTGCTGAGTGAAGGATCTGCTGCGGATCTCCCCTGTCGGCAGCCGAACTGCCGTGAATTTAACAAACGGTGAGCGTCAAAGAATATGGTGATTTTGGAAGCAATGATGGCCTCAAAAACTTTCCCAACAACGGAGAGGAGGGAAATGGGGCGGTAGTTTTGAGGATCGCCTCTGCTCTTCTTTTTGTGGATAGCACAGACTCTCGCCACTTTCCCCTGAGATGGCCATTGCTGAGATGAAAGGCACTCCCGGAATATGGTAGCAAGAGCCACAGCAAGTTGTGCGGCACATCTTTTCAGCAGGTGAGGGCTGATGCTATCTGTTCCCAGCGCTTTCTTGGGATCAACTTGTTGAAGTTGTTGCAACACCTCCTTCGTGGTCATGGTGATGTTCCCTAGGGCGGCCTTGGTTAGAACAGGAACTGCAGGAGGTTCATGTTCTGGGTCAGGAACTGTCATCTTGGAGAAGAAGTGGGCAGCCAACACCTGAGCTTTACCCCGGTGACTTGTGACAACAGAGCCATCAGGTGCTGTCAGCGGTGGGATGATGTAGACATGCGAGAAGCCCTGTTGTTGTTTAATACTGCTCCACCAATCCTTAGTGCCCACTGACTGGTCTGTTAACTTTCGCTTGAGGTGATCCCTCCAGCTGTTGATCGCCTCTTTCTGGACACTTCATATTTTCACATGCCAGCTTGTGCAGTTGTTTATTCCTTCTTGTTGGGTGTGAGTTATATCGTAGCCAGGCCTTGCTCTTCTTGTCTGCTGCTTTCCTACATTGAAAGCTAAAACAAGGCCTGGTCTCCCGGTTTAGACTTGTATATCTGGCAAGGCACAAATCTTCTTTGGCAGGACATCAGGATTTTAGTAAGGTTCCTTACTTGTGTGTTAACGTCACCTGTAAGCACGTCAGACCACACAATTTTGTCAAGTGTTGCCTCCATTGCATCTCAATCCCCCTTGTCCCATAGCCAATTGGTGCGAGCCAATGCCTCGTCTCAGTCGATAGCCAGCTTGATCTTAGTGAGAACAGCCAGGTGGTCGGAGGAATCCACTGTTGCTAGCGGGTGGCAAGTAACTATACTGCAGGGCAAATCGGTCATTATAGGGTCACGTGAAGACCCTGAGATGTGGGGTGGGGAAGTCGACGTGATTGGTGAGTCCAAACACCGTCAACAGCTCGTCAAACTGCCTATGGACAAGGTACTGGTTGAGGTCATCCAGAATGATGAGATGCTTACAGGAGTGCTGGAGGTGCAGGGCATCTAAGTTGGTGGTCAGATAGTGAAGGGGCTCACTATCTCTCTCTATCTCATATATACATATATATATATATATTTTATATATATATATATATATATATATATAATATTAATATTATATATATATATATATATATATATATATATTATATATATATATTATATATATATATATATATAATAATTATAATAAATATTTATATAATTTTATAAAATGCTCACTAATTTGATTTTATATACTGTCATTGTTTAATCGTGGTTAATCCAATTAGCTGAGACAACCTAATCAAATCTGCAGTTAAGATTGTTACATTGCAAGTTCTTAATAACTTAATCAGTGAACGCTGCCAAAATGGAATTGGCATTATCCTACATTTAACAAAGCTACTAGTTCAAAGGTCAATTGTGGAGTATAGAGCCTTACGTGTAAACAATGACAATGTATATAAAAAATCAAAGCCTTAGGGAGCATGTCCAAAACTTTAAAAGTTTCTTTTCCTAAGCATCTTCTGGAGCAAATATCAGATTACTACCAGGATGAGGCTGTACTGCTTCTGTATGATGGGATAAACCATAGACCACTGTATACCTGGACTGCGCACGGAATATCGACCTGTTGCACATGGGCCTGAACTTGCCCTGAAGTCGGAGGGCCGCTCGGATTCATATATATTATATATATATATATATATATATATATATATATATATATATATATATATATATATATATATATATATATATATATATATATATATATATAATATATATATATATATATATATATATATATATAATATATATATATATATATAATATATTATATATATATTATATATATATATATATATATATAATAGCATTATATAGACTGGTTTATCAGTATATATGATATACTATAATCTTCGTAAATGTTTGTTCTATAATATTATCAAATGAAAAACAGTAAAACACGCTAAAGAAATGCCATTACCAGACTCTGAAGAAATATGCATGAGCTTAATATTCACTTCAACTCTTCGCCATTTAAAACTTTGCGAGTCAACTTTTATCATGAAGGGTATCAATAGAAGCGCAATTTTATTAGCTTTCCATTGATGTATTTCGTTTTCTGATAAATGAATTATTCCCATGCATAAATAAAATCATCAATCGGGTAATTTTCCCGATTGATGAGGTTATTTATTTAGTTAACGGTAATTTATTCATGGTGCAAATTCATTGATCAGAAAACGAAATATATAAGTAAATAAATAACATCATCAATCGGGAAAATTACCCGATTGATGATTTTATTTATTTATTTAACGCTAATTTATGCATGGTTCTATTTCATTTATCAGATAACGAAATATATCAATGGAAAGCTAATACAATTGCGCTTCTATTGATACCCTTCATGATAAAAGTTGACACGCAAAGTTTTAAATGGCGAAGAGTTAAGTGAATGCATATTTCTTCATAGTCTCATAATGGCATTTCTTTTCTTTTCTGGCCAAACTCGACTGGATAGACCAGTGTCCTCCCCGGGACACACTCATTGTCTTGAGCGATTTCAATGCTGCTAATGGCACTGTGAGAGATGGCTACGAGTTATGTGTTGGTCCCCATGGCTCCGGTACCAGAAACACCAACAGTTCTCTGCTTCTGAACTTTGCAAGGTCCAGAAGGTTGAGAATTGCAGGTTCTTGGTATCAGAGACCAGAGCTGCACCGCTGGACATGGTATAGTAATGCCGGAGGGGTAGCTAAGGAGATCGACCACATCGTCGTTAGCATTCGTTGGAGGATCCTCCAGAACTGCAGGGTTTACCGGGGTGTTGAGTTTTTTGCAACTGATCACAGACTTGTTGTTGCTACACTTATGCTTCATATCAAGTCCAGAAGAATCTCAAGTGGTAACCATACTGTGTTTCATCTTGAAAAGCTGGAGGACTTGACATGTGCCCATGAGTAGCTATGCAGTGGCAGTCTCAAATCGGTTTGATGTGCTCGGTGCCCTCGAGGACCCTGTAGAACTGTGGCATACCTTCAAATCTGAAACTCTACAGGCTGCCAAGTAGTCGATTGGGGAGCGCCCGAGGTCGAGTCGTGGTTTCGTCTCGACGGAGACGTTGGAGAATATCGAGCAGAGTCGCGCTGCCAGGTTTGCTGGGAACCAAGACCAGTACAGGGCTCTGTCACGCAGGACTAGAACCCTCCTGAGGAGAGACAAGGAAAGGTATTTCAGGAGTGTCGCTGAGGATGTCTAGGGCCATTTAGGGCTTATGACCTCCGACCCGCCTACCCGAGCCCTAAAGCAGCTCTGTTCCAAGTCTCCATCTCGGGCGAATGCTATCAGAGCAGCAGATGGGCGCCTCGTGTCGGCTATGGATGGGCAGATGGTTCGTTGGTCTGAGTACTTTGGGCAGTTGTTCACGGTGGACCCTCCAATTGGCAATTGGGCAGCTTCACACTACTGGATTACGGAAAGTGGATGCCGATCCTCCCATTGGCGAAACTGCAACCTCTCTTGACGACGTCAGAGAGGCTGTAGCAAAGTTTAGGGGTGGAAAGGCAACTGGTGTATGTAATATCAGTGCGGAGCTCCTCAAAGCTGGGGGTGAGGCCATAATCCGCCTGTTGAATGCTGTCCTGACTGCCGTGTGGCAATCAGGTACCACTCATTCTGACTGGAAAAGGGGGCTGGTCGTTCCTATATGGAAAAGGAAAGGGGACAGTCAGGACTGCAACAATTACCGCGGTATTACATTGTTCAGCGTGCCAGGCAAGGTGCTTGCCCATCTATTGCTGACGCGAATCCGCAGTCATCTGATGAAGCATTAGAGACCTCCGCAGTATGGGTTCACGCCTGGTAAGTCAACAACGGACCGTATCCAACCGCTTCGTGTCCTGGTGGAAGGCCGACGTGAGTTTCGACAGGGGATGCTTGCAGCCTATGTTGATCTCAAGAAGGCGTTTGACTCAGTGCATCGTGAGTCACTCTGGGATCTTCTGCGACTTCGCGGGATTCCTACAAGGACTATTGGTTTAATGACTGCCCTGTAGCTACTCTGGGACTGAGAGTGCTATGAAGTGTGTGGGGGAGGTGTATCCAGCTTTTGTCCTGTTAATACAGGAGAGGTGCGTCCTTGCCCCATCACTTTTCAACACTTGTATGGACTATGAATTGGGCAAAGTTGTAGATCAAAATGATTGTGGAGCATCCCTCGGCAACACCAATATCAGTGAACTTGTTTTTGCCGATGATGCAGTAATCCTTGCTGAATCGCTGGAGGACCTGGTTATGGCTCTCGAGGCGCTGCACGAGGAGGCAAAGCCGTTGCGATTTAAGGTCTCCTGGCTCAAGACCAAGGTCCAGGTGTTTGGAGGCTAACTAGATGAAACAGTACAGTCTGTTTATGCGTGCGGTGAGGACATTGAGATCTTGGAAAGTTTTACATACCTTGGTAGCGCAGTCCATAATGACGGCGTGTCACGTCAAAAAGTTTTACGACGGATTGGCATTGCCCACGGTGTTATGGACTCTCTCAGCACGAGCATATGGCGTTGTCGGTACCTGTGCAGAAGGACAAAGATCCGGATCTTCAAGTCGCTTGTGATCCCTGTCTTACTCTATGTTTGTGAGACATGGACACTAAATAGCGACTTGCAGAGGGGAATAGATGCCTTTGGTTACTAATAAGTGTCTTCGCAGAATCATGGGGTATCGCTGGGATGATTACGTGTCAAAGCAGCGATTGCACCGTGAAACTGAATCGAGGCCTATTACCTGCATAGTCCGTCAGAGCTAGCTTCGGCTATATGGGCATGTAACATGTTACCCTGTAACCGATCCTTCCCATCGGGTTTTATTTGTAAGAGACAATCCGGCGTGGAGGAGGCCATGGGGGCGCCCACAAGGCTCGTGGCTGAGGCAAGTTGATGGTTCTTGTCGAGAGTTGCTTGATATGGGAAAGGAGCCTGCATGGGGACTTCCGCGTAGTGACCCCGGAGTGACGTCGTAGGGTGGGCGAGGCGACGCAGCTCTCGGCGTATGGCCCCAATGATTGATGATTGATCGAAATATCACCTTCATCGGATTTGCTCCACCTTCTTCAAACTTAACCAGTCGATAAATTACTTCAATTTCATCTTGGGCTTTCACATTTTCCTCCAATACGACTGAATCTCCTTAGATACTGTAAGTTCAACCTTCTTCTCTCTCTCTCTCTCTTATATTATATATTATATATATATATATATATATATATATATATATATATATATATATATATTACCATATATATATATATATTACCATATATATATATATATATATATATATATATATATATATATATATATATAATATATATATATATATATATATATATATATATATATATATATATATATGAGAGAGAGAGAAGAGAGAGAGAGAGAGAGAGAGAGAGAGAGAGAGAGAGAGAGAGAGAGAGAGAGAGGAGAGAGAGAGAGAGAGAGAGAGGAGAGAGAGAGAGAGAGAGAGAGAGAGAGAGAGAGAGAGAGAGAGAGAGGAGAGAGAGGAGAGAGAGAGAGAGACGAGAGAGAGGAGAGAGAGAGAGAGAGAGAGAAGGATAAGATAAGATTTTCATCCTATCTAGACACTTTGCAAGTACCATCTACAAGGTTATTGACTATACAAAGCGCCGCCACGTCAGCACGAACTAGGCGGACTCGAACCGCTGACCGAATGCACAGGGACGCTGCACATTGCGAACTCACGTCTCTACCAACCTTGCCACCCTGACGGGCTAGAGAGAGAGAGAGAGAGAGAGAGAGAGAGAGAGAGAGAGAGAGAGAGAGAGAGAGAGAGAGAGAGAGAGAGAATACTTTCTCCAGGAGGGAAGCGGTACCTTATAATGAAGATTAAAACCAGCGCTGGTAAAAACATCTTGATTGTCTTATGGAACGTTTCGGCTATACATAAGCCATCATCAGCCTAAAATTGGATATAATACATAAAATATGTTAAAATTAAAATATACAAATTATAATGATATGAACATTTAACATGATGGCTTATGTATAGCCGAAACGTTCTATAAAACAATCAAGATGTTTTTACCAGCGCTGGTTTTAATCTTCATTATATATATATATATATATATATATATTATATATATATATATATATTATAAATCTATTTATATATTATTAATATTTTTATATAATATATATATATATATTTTGTCGTTACTGGCATGGATGTCTCCTTTAATCCTGTTATAATTAAACATCTTTTTTGTTAGCTGCACGTAAATGTTCCTTGGTCTTTAGTGTGTGTGTGTGTGTGTGTGTGTGTGTGTGTGTGTGTGTGTGTATGTGTGTGTGTCGCGCTCGAGGGAATCTGTGCATTTTGTATTTCATAATGTTTTACAAACCTCGATTTTGCCCTGCGCGTACTACACATGTATCGGTGTACCCTAGCGTCGCTATACGGGACCAGGTGTACTATATAGTTTACAGGTTGAACATCGAAAATCCGGCAATCAGTATTCCAGAACCTTCTGTTTTCTTGACAAAATATGTGTGACCACTATTTGAAAATAGCCGGATCGGCGCATTACTGCTTTCAGGATTCACCGTTAATTAATATGTCAATTTGGCGCGTTTTTAAAGGCTAATACTTTAAATTGTTGATGTTTGCAGCGACTTTCACGAAGAATTAGACTTGTTGGTAAGGGTTTTAATGTACCAATATCATCATAGTACACTTAATCTCTTCAAAATGTAATTATAAACAAAGAAAATTTGTCGTCAGTCGAAATTGTGCTAAATCAGCAACTCTGCAGCTAAATTATTGATGGGCTGTTAGTAGAATCAACAGTTGGAACACTTACAGTAACAGACAACGCGTGGAACAAGCATAGTAATCACATATATGACAGAGCTTTGGAGAAGGTTAGGTATATCCATTGGTGGGGATGAGGCACATAATGTATAGTGGTAGGTAAGCAGGAGTGACTTGACATTTGCAGAATTTCTTCTTCTGTGTCGTGCCTTTTGGCAAAGGCCATTTACGAGTGGGTTGTCTTTTATTCAATGTCGTCAAACTTAGTACACTTGACAGGAGGTCTCCTGTTGCTTGCAATGCCTCAAACATAGAAATAAGAGAAACTGATCCATAGGCGACCATGAAAAGGGAACCGACTGAAATTGAACCCCTGATGGAACATTCAAGATGCTCAACACATTACCAGTCACGCCATGATGATCAGTGTGGTCCGAGAGGATGTTGATCAGCTATGACTGTCCCATTCATTACTGATTACTTCAATTTTGTTTGGGTCAGTTTTGGTATTAGCATTGCAATCATTACAACTGGAGTGAGAAATGCCAAACTCCCAGATCTTCATCCAATATACAGTGAGAAGCTCAATAAAACTTGGTGTATGAATAAACATTTGAAACATTAACGCAGCAAACACTGGAGTACAATTTACCAATGGAGGTAAGAGCAGTAGCTATAGTAGTAGTAGTTGCTGTAACAGTAACTGCAGTGGTAGCAACAGCGGTGTCAAATATTGAAAGCTATGTCAGAATAACACAATTGCATCCCTCCTCAGGTGAGATGTGGCCAGAGCACGTGGGTATGCCTCTAGGGGACGGCAGCGGCAATTCATATGTTATGGTAGAAATGCACTACGATAACCCACAACTAAGGGAAGGTAAGTCAAAGGCCAACTTGGTTTCCACATTGAAAATTAAATGTCATACATCATTATTAGCTACTAGTACTAACTTCGCTAAGGAATCTTATAACATGTATGCATTCAACAATACATGCTATCAGTAACTATTATGTTTTCAAACAATGAACAGACACTAGTAAGCTTAAAATGTTGAAATTATTCAATAGATGCTGAAGTAGTCTTACTACAACACTGTCTGTATAACAAAATTGAAATGCTTTTCTTCTCAGGCATCGTGGATGACTCGGGTCTCCGCGTCTTCTACACGGAGAAGTTAAGGCACTATGAGGCAGGAAACTTGATGGTTGGACACTCGGTCACCCCGCACATGATAGTTCCTCCAAGACAGAATTGGAAGACCATCGGTCATTGCTCAAATATCTGCACTGAGATGGTAAGGCTACACACAATACATACCCCTACAGTCTTATATAGAAATTCTTCTAGTTTTCAAGAGCTATGATTCAAACAACCAAGGAGAACTGGAGGGAAGCTGTAAGCACAATTTATAGACCTTTTGAGGTATTACCTACATCTGCAATGTGTTCTTATCCTACCGCTGATTCACCATTTAAATAAGCAGAATTAAAGAACAATTTCTGGTTATTACTTACATCTGGAATATCAAACAGCTGATAACGTTAGGCCCGAGCGATAAAAACTGTTACTGTTCATTTTTATAATATAATATCATTAGAATAGACCCCGGGTTCATACAGTAAACACTTATTACCAATCAGTTAGTACATTTACGCACTTTACTGGTCATATATCACTCGTTCACCGCTGCGTGTAAGTAAAGACAAAATTAGTAAGAGTACTTCGAGGGTTTTATCACATACTACCCAAATGCACACACCCACCGCATTGATGTGGACTCGCGTGATCTGCAAGGACAGTCAACAATATATATACGACGATTATAATCATTATCCCCAATCACCTTATCTGGTGAAATATTGTCTGTAACCATTACCCACAGGTCTTTTTTTCTTTAGTTTTTTTAATGCACTCATTTTCCATTCGGTAATTCTAAGTTTGTCTCCTTTTATTTTTACCAATTTCATCACTATACATTTCCATTTCCCACCTTTGACTCCAGACTGAACTCTTTTCAAGGTCTGTTTGTAGTTGTTCACAATCTTCCTCCATTTTCATTTTTTTCAGCAACTTAGCATCATATATGAATAAACTTAAATAGCTATCTATTGCATTATAGTCTCTCCACCATATCATTTATACAGACCATGAACATCATTTAGCCAGCACTGACCATTGAGGAACTCTACTTATTACTCTACACCACACTGATTGTTGATCCTCTATGACTGTTCTCATTTCCTATCTCTTAACCCTTAAGGGGCTATTACACTGGACAAATTTTCCGTGGATCTCTGGTCAAAAATCGTGGATTTATGCCTACGCAGACCTAATACCGTGGTCCTCCTATCACACTTGCCTCGCGCTCTCTCGTCGTATCATAGTCTTGACCAATGCATTTCCACAACAAAGATAACTGATGCCCCTCTCCAAGCCCCAGTTTTCACACAGAGTTAGGCTGCTTTGGCCTTAGTGGCACTGAATTTATTTAAAGTAATCGTCCAGACCCAATTTTTCTTTGCATAATTATGTTGAATGTTCATTCAAAATACTTAATCCACAAAAAATAATTTATTTCCACGCCTTATTTCCTTAAAAACATGACTTTTGTAAAAAGCGCGGGAAAAACAAAAGCCTCATGCCAGCCGTGGCGGGAAACATGCTGGTGACGTCACTTCAGGAAGCCTCCCAGCTCTGCCTGATACAAATACACGTAGACTCAGAAAAAAATATAGTACTTGAAGAATTTTGGGTGTTTCTGATATATTTTTTTTGCGATATGGCATATACTTGCATCCTGTATGGGTGCAGCAAGAAAGCTGTACCTTTCCAGAGAGCTTAGTACCCATTTCCGACCTATTTGGCCATGATATGTGTGTGCAGCGCCGGGGAGAGGCGGGTGAGAGGCGCGCGATGTGAAACACATTGTCTTGCCGCGCTCCTCTCACCCGCCTCTCTCCGGCGCTGCACACACATATCATGGCCAAATAGGTCGGAAATGGGTGCTAAGTTCTCTGGAAATGTACAGCTTTCTTGCTGCACCCATACAGGATGGAAGTATATGCCATATCGCAAAAAAATATATATCAGAAACACCCAAAATTCTTCAAGTACTATATTTTTTTCTGAGTCTACGTGTATTTGTATCAGGCAGAGCTGGGAGGCTTCCTGAAGTGACGTCACCGAGCCATGGTGCGTCGTCTGCTGGTCATCAATTGTGCTTTGAGAGCTCGGGGAATTTACAGATTTTGAATGCGGATCATTTAAAAACGGGTGACTGGATGCAAAAAGTGACAACATATTGTTGATATACTCGACCATGGCTATATTTTGACTGCATTAAATCAGGGATGATGAAATGGTCTGGACGATTACTTTCAGCAACGAAAAAAGAAACTAATGGGAAGGCGGAAGCTAATGGCTTGCCAGAAGAGAGGAGCAAAGTGAAGTGTGTTTATTGCATATTTCTACATACTGTAATTATACCTCATCAAATACACCTGCCACTGTGTATTCAGTGTGATCAGGGATGATTTGTTTATGTAGCTGATGATGATGATCATTTGTCTATATTTGTCATGGAGTTCATCGGGATATCAAAGTAAAATGGTGGTCCTTCGGTGAAATCTACCGTAGTATTTGAAGATCGTGGATATCCTCAAAATCGACGGAAATGAGAACCACGCCAGCGGTAATCATTCTCTGACTGAAGATCCACGGAAAATTTGCCGTGTAATAGCTCCATTACACGTCGGGTGACTTTTCACCTCGCCGTGAACACCAGCCGGGCAAATTTGCTCTAAATCGCCTCTTTTCTACCAACAATTATAATTAATTTGCTGTACCTATCAAGAAACAAAGGAAATCATCGTTCAGTTTCATCTTTCGTCAACGTTACGCAATATCAACTAGCTCTACACTACGCGCCAAAATATTGTTCGTCGTTTCATAACAGCGCTCCCATAAGGGAATACGAGAGAACTGTAACTCGAAAATGCCAGTGGTCGCTGACAGTTTTAACTCACAGGTTGATAATAAGTTGGTCTACTGGAAAACAAAATATGGGCTTATTCCACTGCACTTAAAACACATAAGTATAATACTAAGAACGATTTTCTTCTATATGTATATTGTATAGAAGCCTGATTCTGTAAAATATGTACATATATAGCCAAATAACCAAGCAGGTTATAGTTGAGGAGGCGATGGAAATGTTACTCTTTGATATTATATAGTCAATAACGAATGTCTAGAAGTTAACTATACCTAGGCAGTCATATTTTCCTGTTATTATTGTGTATCAATTAGATATAAAGCCTGGAAGTGCAATGAGTCGACGCGTGAAGTCGCAATGTTTTGATTCAATCTTCTCGCCACAAAGCGCGGCATGTCGCCTCCACATTAATTTCCTACCTGGTCGCAGCCCTAAACGATTTCGGCATTCTGTATTCTTCTTCTTTCCAAAGCATTGCTTATTGTATTTTGACAAGCGTTTGCCAGACGCAGCAGTACTGTCTTAAAAAACAGTGAGAACATTGCCCCTAATAAAACATGCTACAATATACATGTAAAAAATATATTAAGCCTTATATTGGCATGTACTTACTCGAGGCGAGTAATTTGCATTAAATTGCTATTTTAGAACGTTCAATCGTAATGCATGTCATCCATACAATTAGTACAACAACAGAAGAACTTAATTTTTTGGTATTCAGATGCGGTGCATCAATATTTATCGCGAATTTGATTTATGAAAATACGAGTCGCGGAGCCAAAACACAGTAGACTAACCTTTGAAATAAAACTGCCAGCGACCACTGGCATTTTCGAGTTACAGTTCTCTCGTATTCTGAAAATGTAGTCTATGACAGCCTAATGACTTTCGAGAGAGATATCCTGCATATGGCAACTCGTTTAAAGTACGGACAGTCCATCAAGACCGTTGAGGAATGTGCAGATGCCACTTGTCAGTTATAGACGAAGCATTTTAATAAGGATCGCTTCACTTCCCGCAAATAATTTGAACAGAGGCGCGCTGGTATTGCTCTCATTATCTCCATAATGGAAGGCAAGAAAGACCTAACAAAGGAGCAAATTAAAGTTATTGTAACTCTACACAAGGCAGAGAGGCCAGTGGAAGAAATATCAAGGATTGTGGGTGTTACGAGATGTGTGCAGAAGTGGGTGAGAACGTTTCGTGAACGGGGTGGCGGGTGGCGGGGTGGCGGGGTGGCGACACCGCCACACCGGTGTATCTTCTGATTAGAAGAGGCCAGGGCGAGGACGCAAAATTCATATCGCAATAATGCTCTTGCTCTTATTTGAAGATGGGCTTACTTGACGTTTCATGACATTTAGTGTGCGTACTGATGTTTTGCGTCCGCATTAGACGTCAGCACTAGAGGTGGCTGAGGGGTGACAGAAGGGCTGGAGAGTGCTAGGGATGGTAATGAGGATGAGGATGAAGTTTTACTTCTTCTTTTCTCATGCGCATCCCATACACTTGGATTTTTCTAACCCCATAGTCCTTTACAATCGTAGCACAAGCCACACCACGCTCAAACTTTTCTATTATTTCCAGCTTCTTAGCATGGCTTAGCCTCTCTCTTTCCTGCTTTTCTTGCATTCTAGTCATGGTTTCACTAGGGTTTCACTACACAAATAGGCCTAGAACGTAAAGAAATCCACGGGAGCACGGAGTTGATGGTGGGACGAAGGATGCGGGCAGGGTGGGCATAGAGCAAACAGAGTATATATATTCCGCTACATCGAACATTTCACTAAATTACGCACTGTTAAATCGAGCCTGTACTGTATTATCCAGTTTGGCTTTGAAGTTGTGAATAATCTTGGCATGCACTACCTCCTTATCTAGGTTATTCCACAATTCAATGTATCTGTATGGAAAGCTATACTTCTTGCTATCTCTCTTGCATGTGGTCATCTTATGTGTGTGCACGTGTGTGTAGAATACATCATCCTAAGCTTGGTTAACACCCCTTCTTTGTTCTGTGTGGACCCTCCAACTGAGCAGCTTCACACCACTGGGTTACAGGCAGTGGATGCCGATCCTCCCATTGACGAAACCGCACCCTCTCTTGACGAAGTCAGAGAGGCTGTAGCAAAGTTGAAGGGTGGAAAGGCAGCTGGTGTTTGTAATATCAGTGCGGAGCTCCTCAAAGCTGGGGGTGAGGCCATGATCCGCGGGTTGCATGCTGTCCTGACTGCCGTGTGGCAAGCAGGTACCATTCCTCCTGACTGGAAAAGGGGGCTGGTCGTCCCTATCTGGAAAGGGAAAGGGGACCGTCAGGATTGCAACAATTACCGCGGTATTACACTGCTCAGCGTACCAGGCAAGGTGCTTGCCCATCTATTGCTGACACGAATTCGCAGTCATCTGGTGAAGCATCAGAGACCTCAGCAGTCTGGGTTCACGCCTGGTAAGTCAACAACGAACCGTATCCTAGCGCTTCGTGTCCTGGTGGAACGCCGACGTGAGTTTCGACAGGGGATGCTTGCAGCCTATGTTGATCTCAAGAAGGCGTTTGACTCAGTACATCGTGAGTCACTCTGGGATCTTCTGCGACTTCGAGGGATTCCTGCAAGGACTATTGGTTTGATAACTGGTCTGTATTCTGGGACTGAGAGTGCTGTGAAGTGTGGGGCAGGTGTATCCAGCTTCTTTCTTGTGAATACAGGAGTGAGGCAAGGGTGCGTCCTTGCCCCATCACTTTTCAACGCTTGTATGGACTGGGTATTGGACAAGGTTGTAGATCAAAGTGATTGTGGAGCATCCGTCGGCAACACCAAGATCACTGATCTTGTTTTTGCCGATGATGCAGTAATCTTTGCTGAGTCGCTGGAGGTCCTGGTGATGGCTCTCGAGGCGCTGCACGAGGAGGCAAAGCCTTTGGGACTTGAGGTCTCCTGGCTCAAGACCAAGGTCCAGATGTTTGGAGACTTACTAGATGAAGCATTACAGTCTGTTCATGCGTGTGGCGAGGACATTGAGATCTTGGAAAGTTTTACATACCTTGGTAGCGCAGTCCATAATGACGGCGGGTCACGTCAAGAAGCCTTACGGCGTATTGGCATAGCCCACGGTGTTATGGACTCGCTCAGCGGGAGTATTTGGCGTTGTCGGTACCTGTGCAGGAGGACAACGATCCGGATCTTCAAGTCGCTTGTGATCCCTGTCTTACTCTATGGTTGTGAGACATGGACACTAAATAGTGACTTGAAGAGACGAATTGATGCCTTTGGTAATAAGTGTCTTCGCAGAATCATGGGGTATCGCTGGGATGATTACGTGTCAAATCAGCGATTGCACCGTGAGACTGAATCGAGGCCTATTACCTGCATAGTCCGTCAGTGCCAACTTCGGCTATATGGGCATGTGGCACGCTACCCTGAAACCGATCCTTCCCATCGGGTTGTATCTGTAAGAGACAATCCGGCGTGGAGGAGGCCAAGGGGTCGCCCACAAGCCTCGTGGCTGGGGCAAGTTGATGTTTCTTGTCGAGAGTTGCTTGGTATGGGAAAGGAGCCTGCATGGGAACTCGCGCGTGGTGACCCCCGGGAGTGGCGTCGTAGGGTGGGCGAGGCGACGCGCCCCCCGGCGTATGCCCCCAATGATTGATTGATTTGTTCTGTGTTGTCAGGCATTTCCTGCAGAGGGCGTGAAGGTGTTCCAAGTATTTCTCCACGCGCACCTCCTCGGCCGGGGACTGACAGTGAGGCACATTCGTGGCAACAGAGAGCTTCCCATTCTTTCCCAAGGTAAGTGTGTGTGTGTGTGTGTGTGTGTGTGTGTGTGTGTGTGTGTGTGTGTGTGTGTGTGTGTGTGTGTGTGTGTGTGTGTGTGTGTGTGTGTGTGTGTGTGTGTGTGTGTGTCATTCACTCACCCATGGTCTTTGTCCACGCGAGTCAGACTCGCGATCGCCAGTTTCACCCTCCCGGTGCGAGCTTGGAGCTCATTATTATCGATGTTTGGGGAATGCTGGGACCTCACACACCACACACACCTCCTTCCTCAAGGGGGACAGTATGTGTGTGTGTGTGTGTGTGTGTGTGTGTGTGTGTGTGTGTGTGTGTGTGTGTGTGTGTGTGTGTGTGTGTGTGTTTACCTTATTGCATTTACCTAGTTATAACATACAGGAAAAGAGCTATACTGTCCCGTTTCCAAAACTACCATTATCCAACCTTGCTTTGTAGTCGTGAGTATTCTTGGCATGTACCTCCTCCTTATCCACTTTATTCCACAATTCAATGGATCTGTATGGGAATTATACTTCTAGATATCTTTCTTGCATGTGGTCCTCTTCAACTTCTTCCCATGACCTGTCATATCTCTTTCATCCCACAAAAACATATACTCTCTCATAATTTCCCAGTCCCTTGGAAACTGACCACATTAATCAGATCACCTCTTTCCCTTCTTTTCTCCAGGGTTGGAATATATAATTTTGAGTCTTTCCTCGTATGATAATTTTTTCAAACTTGGGACCATCTTCGTTGCCGGACTCTGTACTCTTTCAACTTTTGTTAAATTTTTCTTTCTATGCGGTGACCAAACCACTGCTGGATATTCTTATTACGGTGGAAATACAAGTATTAGTCAGCCCTTTTGGTAAGGTATATTAACCAAGAACAAAGGTAGCGTAATATACAAGGCAGCTCAACGTAGCGCCGGACGGAGTGGTGTGCTCACGCATGGTGATGCAGACAAATAGCCCGTCCACACGAGCAGACAAACCAGCAAAAACCAGCAGACAAACTAGCAAAAGCCCGTCCACACGAACATACAGAGTCTGCAGACACAAGCGAGAAATTTGTTCGTTTCGGTGACGGGCTCACCGCCTCTGTCTGCAGACAAACCAGCAAAGTGTTCGAGACACAGTTTGAGCAAATACACGAGACACTGTGTGTGGCCAGTGGAGTGACGCGCTGCCAGACTCACGATTCTAAATAGTTACGTATCTACACAGCCTCAAGCCAAGGGTCTAGTGTTATGCTAGCTCTAATATTTGTGTCCTGCTTGATAATGTATGGTCTTCTTTTGTAGAGAAGAGTATGGCAAGTACTGGGATTCATTCTCAGGTAATTGGTGAAGCTTGACTGGCCAGACACCACCGTGTGGACAACGTTAACAACTGTGTTTGCAGACTTTGTCTGTGACGAACAAAGTCTGCCAGACACTGCATGCTCGTGTGGACGGGGCTTTACAGTACACCCTCGGCGTTGCCGGGGGAAAGCATATCTTACAAGGAATGTTACCGTTACATTCCAGTCTCAGTCGAATCATTGATACAATCAGCTTTTTCATAATCTCATCCAAATAAGAAAACGCCATTATTATATTCATTAAGAGGTTATATGTCTCTCCAGTGATCTTATTTATGTGCCTTTCTGGTGTAAGGTTACTAATGACCGATACACCCAGGTCTTTTTATTCTTTTGTTTTTTCTGATATACTCATTTCCCATTCGGTAATTCCCAGTTTGTCTCCTATTACTCTTGCCGAATTCCATCACTTTAGGTTCCCCTGCATTAAACTCCATTTCCCACCTCTGACTGCATTCTGATATCTTATCAATATCTGTTTGTAGCTGCTTACAATCTTCCAAATTATTTACTTTTCTCAGCAACTTGGCATCATACGCGAATACACTTACGTAGCTATCTATTCCTTCCACCATATCATTTATATAGACCATGAACATCACTGGTGCCAGCACTGACCCTTGAGGAACTCCACTTATTACTCTGCACCACTTTGATTGTTGATCCTTTATGACTGTTCTCATCTCCCTATCCTTCAAGTAATCTTTTATCCATTTCAGCAAAACACCTTTCACACCTCCTTTGTGTTCAAACTTCCATAACAATCTCTTGTGCGGTACCCTTGTCAAAAGCTATTTTCAAGTCAGGGAAGACAGAATCGACCCATTGTCTCTCTCGTTTTCGTCAATCACTCTTGAGTAGCAACTTAGTAGGTTTGTAGTACATGCCTTTCCTTAAAACAATTGTCGATCATTTATAGTATCTGTATCTTCAAGGTATTTCACCCACTTTTTTTCAAAATACTCTCGAAATTTTTTGGCAAAAACCTGGTTTGGAACATACGGCCCTAAAATTCATGGCTTTTCCCTTTTTTCCCTCCTTATGAATTGGGATCAATTATTTTGCTCCTTCCATTTTGGGGCATTTTCCTTTGTTGGCCCACAATTATATCATGTTTTTTACCCCCCATTCGTTACGCACTCTTTCTTTTGGGGGGGCGACCTTTCTATCTTTTCCCTGGGCTTTTTCCCATCTTGATTTTCCTTATTTTTTTCTTTTTATTTAATACTCTCCTTTTTTTCTTCCATATTATTTTCCTTTGTTTTGTGCTTTCGTTTAAATTTCTCTTGAAAAATACGTTAAAGCCCTTATTCTCCCTAGCCTGTGAGTCGAGACGAAAATTTGGATAAATGCTTTAAATCGGGAAGATAAAACGGGTAAAACGATTATTTTAAGGCTTTGCTCCTAAACTCTTTACCAGTTTTTGGGTTTCAAAATGGTGCCATCATGTTTTTTCTTTTTACTCCCATTATTTTTTTTCAATTTTCACTTGCTTGACTATTTTTTGGGACGGGACTCCCCAATTGCATACTCCCCCCCTATGATACAGTCTGGGTGTCTTGGGGTACTCTCGCCTTAAGGTCACAGTACCAGGTTTCAAAGCTTTCCCTACATTTACCCTCTTTACCGCCCAGTCAATGTGACAAAGGCTTTCGCCGCTGTGTGTAGTGTTTACCTCGTTGAAATTTTTGGGGACAACAGGAGTGACCCACCCGGGGGTTGGGTCTGTTCCTAATTTTACTATTAGGTTTTCGCTTAAATTCAGAATATTTAGGCTTGATTATTTCCTTCTCAAAGGGGTTCCAAAAGTCATTCTATCTGTTTTCCTCAATTTTTGCAGTATCCTCTTGTTTTCCCAGCTTCCCAACAAACAGATCATCCTGTCTTTCTTCTCCATGCCTTTTTTCCCCTGTATACTGTAATGAAGCCCTTCTTTCCAAAAAGGAGAGTAGACTTTTGTCTTTTTAACTCTCTACATATGTCAGGATTTCAAACGGGCTCATTTTTAGTTTTTTTCCCTGCTCATTGTATCCTTTTGATTTTTTTAAAATAAAAATTTTTATGAGGGAAAACATGCTTTCATATTTCCAAACCCGAGTTATGCACTGCCCCATCAGTTTTTTCTTATATCTTTATCCGTGTAGGGAATGTATTTTAATTTGGTTAATAGCTTAAGTGTTTCACTTGTAATCTTGTTGATGTGCCTCGTGGGGGATAGGTTGTTTTGCACGATCATACCGGTGTCGTGTGAGCAGCAGTCTGTTTACGAGGTGCAGTCCGCCTTTGTTTACTAACAAAAGAAAACGGGAACTGCGCACGCGCTGAGGGGAATATTTACTAATATTGACCTTGTTGATCAACAAAGGCATGTCCAGGCGTCCTACAACAACAAACCCGTCTGCTTTATTTATCAACAAAAGGGGGAGGGGCACGAAGTGGAACACTCCCCGATGTCGGCGAGAATTCCTATCGGCGACAGTTATAGGTAGCGTTTTGAGCATATATGATATATGAGGCATTCAATTTCGTACAGAAATGTCCTGTGAGCAGGAGATGGGGCCTTAACCACCCGTGTTCAAGAATGCAATCTGCCCCACACAGGTATATTCATCTGATACACATCAAAATAGTATTTTCTTTTTAATTAGCAAGATGCTGTATTCCGTAAATTTACTCATGATTCACTGCAAACAGGCTATATAATGGTCTTTCACATCAGTAATACATTAGCAGAGCGCATTATTCGATTCATGAATGCTTTTCCTATGAAAGAATAAAAACAGTATACCCTCCCCTACTTTAGCGGACATTCAGTATTAGGGAATATTCCCTTCAACGCGTGCACAGTTCCCGTTTTCTTTTGTTAGTAAACAAAGGCGGACTGCACATCGTAAACAGACTGCTGCTCACACGACACCGGTGTCGTGTGGGCAAGTGTCTGTTTATGAGGGAATGTCTATTTACTAACAAAGGCAAAGAAAACGGGTGTTGAGGGAAATACTTACTATTATTGACTTGATCAACAAAGGCATGTCCAGGCGTTCTAAGTCAACAAACCCGTCTTTATTTATAACTAGCCGCAAAGCCGCCCTCCGGGCGGACTTTTTGGCTAGCTCCTGCGGAAGGCTATTGGTGGGTCTTCGGCCCACCACCTGTGGACTCTCCAGATAGTCCTCCAGATAGCCCCTTCTAACTTTCCTAAAATCATGGATGTAGAAATGTATGTATTAACGCCAACCCATTCACATCACCCCCAACCCATTCACTCACCCATTACCCATCACCCACCACCCATTCACTCACCCATTACCCATCACCACACACCTATTCCCTCACCCATCACCCATCACCCCCAACCCATCACCCCCCACCCATTCACTCACCCATCACCCCACACCCATTACCCATCACCCCACCCATTCACTCACCCATTACCCATCACCCTACATCAAGGTTTCCTCATTCTCGCAACCCACATTTTTTTTTTCACAATTCTCGCTAATAAGCTACTAAAAAAAAAAGAAGAAAAAAAAAAGTGATCGGATCATCTCATAAGTGGGCTTAAAATGTGCCCCTGGTCGAGCTGGTTCCAAAACTGTGCCATATGATGGGATTGTACCACGGGGGGGGGCCCCTACGGGGACACACACACACACCAGACACACACCCCACACACAGACAGACACACTTTCGCTTATATTATTATATATAGGGGGGGAGGGGGGTGGACACGAAGTGGAACACTCGGCGACGTCGGCAAGAGCTCCTTCGCGACAGTTATAAGGTATGTTTTGAGCATATATGATATATGAGCATTCAATTTCGTACAGAAATGTCTTAACCACTAGGGTGGGTCGAAAAAGCAAATTTTCGATTATCGAATTCTAATAGTGCGGAAAAGTTGCGTATTAGAATGCTAATAAAGGGAAAAAAATATTAAAAAAATTCCCTATTTTTTAATCTTCAGTTCGCGCAAAGGGCCAAAAGTTTGAAAAAAAATGAAAAAAAAACACCAAATACTACCTTAACGCTCAAATTTTACAGATTACGTTTTTCGTCTTCTAATAGCGTGAAAGTACTTCATTTTAGTTTGCCTGATAACAAAAAAAATTTTAGGTTAGTACACTCCAGACCCTTGAGGGAGTAACAGCTATTAATAAATATACTTTGCTTGTATATAAGTACACTTCCAGCCCTCCCCGGGATTAACATCTCTTCTCTCATTATAATGAAGAGATTTGTACATACGAGGGCAAACCCCAAAAAGTAACCGGAATAGTTTTCTGTGGGACAAACCCGTAGTACTTCAGGTTTCCGCCGCTAGATGCCGCGTGAGGCAAACCCCCAGGCATCAGTGTGCTAACGGGGTCGTCGCGGGAAGCGTACAGCCCCGGGGTTCGCCTTTGTTTTTAAGTGCTTCGCGCCTATTCGTCTATTTTTACGATGGATTGAAAGGAAGGAGCAGCGTGCTGCCGTGAAATTCAGTTTTTTGCTGGGGAAAAAAGGCAGCCGAAACAGTTATCATGCTTCAAACGTTTACAAGGATGCTGCCATGAGCAAGACACAAGTTTACGAGTGGTTGGCACGCTTTAGGAATTGTCCAATTGTCGCTGGAAGACCAACCCTCGTTCAGGGCGACCGTCAACCTCTCGAACGGATGAAAACATCACAAAATTCATGAACTGATCTTGGAGGATCGTCGCCGATCAATTGACGAACTTGTTGATTTGACTGGTGTGTCCTGGAGCTATTTCCAAAGAATTTGAATGAGGGAAATTTGGGGGTGAAAAGAGTTGTAGCGAAAATGGTGCCTCGCTTGGGTCACGGACGATCAAAAGCAGTCACGAAAGAATGCGTTCGTGAACTGAAAGAACAGTTGGAAGTTGATCCATACCTTTTTTCGAAGGTCATCACTGGTGACGAAAGCTGGTGCTACGGCTACGACCCGGGGAAAAGAAACAGTCAAGTCAAAAGGAAGCATCCAACGTCACCACGACCCAAAAATGCGCGTCAAGTGAAGTCCAATGTCAAGACGATGTTGATTTGTTTCTTCGATGCGAGAGGAATTGTCCACAAAGAATTTGTTCCTCCTGGTCAAACTGTTCACCAGACTTTTTACTTGGCAGTTCTGACGCGTTTGCGAGACGCAGTGAGACGAAAACGCCCCGACCTGTGGCAAAGGGGAGAGTGGTGGTTTCATCACGACAATGCGCTAGCGCACACCGCCTTGAGTGTGAGACAGTTTCTCACAAAAAATGGCATGCCCCCACTTACCCACCCTCCCTATTCACCCGATCTTGCTCCCTGCGATTTTTTTTTGTTCCCCCGAATGAAGAAAGTCCTCAAAGGAAAACGTTTTGCAGACGTGGAAGAGGTTAAGAAGAAAACGACGGAGTCGTTAAAAGGCATATCTTTGCAAGAGTTCCAGAAATGTTTTGTACAGTTGAAAATACGTCTGGACCGGTGCATTGCTTCACATGGAGAATACTTTGAAGGTGATAAAAGTGTAAACATGTAAAAGTATCTGAATACAATTATATGACATAATTCCGGTTTTTTTTGGGTCCCCCCTCGTACGTTCATTTTGTACATATAAGTGATAAAACAATAGGACTTGTCTCATCGACATAGCGAATATCAGTGCTGCGTCTTTTAAGCCTGAATAGCTTCCTTGACGCAAACCACAATAACGCCTCCACCTCCGCACTTCACCTGCGGCCTCGATCACGACTACCACTTCGGATCACAAGACAGGCAGTATTAATCAAAAGCCTACAGCGATTTCAACCCACTATCCACCGATAAGTATCCTAGTTAGTTGATTAGCTCGGATATTGTGTCGGGATGAGATAGACGATGGGTTTTGATTAGGTAAGACCTCACATTAAATAAATGTATGTGACATAAATCACCAAATTTATTGGTGCCCCGAGTGAGGAATATTGATGTACGTGTGATTCAAGGTGGTCGTTGTGAGGCGTAATTATGAGCCTACCAGAATTGCTGGTTATGAGAGCGGAGGTGAGGTGTTTTGCGGCGTCAGATACAAGTCAACAGCCGTTCAACTACCATACGCCAGGTAGTAGATAGCGTCAGAGGTTACGTAGTTAGTTGTGGTGGTTGAAACTATATACGCCTTGCTACGCGTATTGTTAGGTCGAGTAGGCACTACCACCACTTAGGATATATAATAATCATCAACTAACAATTATTTTTAGTGACGTAATCTTGGATTTAATATTTTATTTGACAGTTATTAACTAAATCATGGCGAAATTAGCTAAGCATTCATTATCAGCTAAATTAGCAATGCTCATACGAATATATAATAAGTGTGAGGACGCAATTAAGGCAATGGGGAGTTTTCAAAGCTAAGCCGCCAGATGTCTCTCGCGCATCTCACATCAACTGCCCTTTGAGCGTGAATGATCTATCATTTATCGTAAACTCCCTGTACTTTTTCGGGACATATCAGAATTACCCTTCAATACAACAACTGAAACAGTTCTTAATAAAAAATGTAGTTTATCATTTTGTTTTTCAGCACTTGAAGAAAATATTGGCAAAACATAGAATACTTGAAAACTCAATTTCTTAAAATCGTCATTTCATGGAAACACTGCACGTTCAAGCTGAATGAAGCTTCAGGAAGTATGTACTTGTATGTAAGCTTTCGCCGAGTACCTGTTTTGGATGTGTCTGTCTCTTTTGCGACGAACATTTAACCAAGAAATAGTGTGGCGTTCAGCATCTCCGAAGAAACCATCCCGATGTCGGGATCTGATATCAGTCACTTCTTATCCACAGCTGGGGGGAAGAGTCTTGTTTTGTTCTTGTTTTAGGGCTGCGAGGATCCCTTGGGGAACACTATGAGCCCTGGTGATGTCCTATGATGCTATTACAGGCGTGGTAGTTGACCTGTCTCCTCAGGAAGGCACAGGTGAGGCAGATAACGGCGGATGCATGCGTTCCTGCAGCCCGCTCTTTTTCAAGACAACAAGTAAACAAGACCCATGTATTGTCTTCGATAGAGGACTGTTCGTTGAGGTGCCAATTACTTAAATTACTTCTTGGTTAAATGTTCGTCGTAAGAGAGACATATACA
This sequence comes from Chionoecetes opilio, assembly GCA_016584305.1. Lineage (NCBI taxonomy): Eukaryota > Metazoa > Arthropoda > Malacostraca > Decapoda > Majidae > Chionoecetes > Chionoecetes opilio. The sequence continues at coordinate 38,797 of JACEEZ010010076.1, read as the reverse complement.
CCCAAAACAGGTACTCAGTGAAAGCTTACATACAAGTAAATACTTCCTGAAGCTTCATTCAGCTTGAACGTGCAGTGTTTTCATGAAATGACGATTTTAAGAAATTGAGTTTTCAAGTATTCTATGTTTTGCCAATATTTCCTTCAAGTGCTGAAAAATAAAATGATAAACTACATTTTTTATTAAGAACTGTTTCAGTTGTTGTATTGAAGGGTAATTCTGATATGTCCCGAAAAAGTACAGGGAGTTTACAGTAAATGATAGATCATTCACCTCAAAGGGCAGAGGATATAAGCGCGAGAACAGGCTTGACGTGACTTATTAGAAACCCTTACTTTACAGAAACTTGGAAAAAACTTTTTTAATTTTAAAAAAGAATACTCCAATTTCTTAAAATCGTCATTTCATGGAAAACACTGCACGTTCAAGCGAATGAAGCTTCAGGAAGTATGCTTGTATGTAAGCTTTCGCGGAGTCCGTTTTGGATGTGTCTGTCCTTTGCGACGAATTAACCAAGAAAAAAAAAAAAAAAAAAAAAAAAAAAAAAAAAAAAAAAAAAAAAAAAAAAAAAAAAAAAAAAAAAAAAAAAAAAAAAAAAAAAAAAAAAAAAAAAAAAAAAAAAAAAAAAAAAAAAAAAATGTGGGGAGGTTATTCCATATGGTTCAATTAAGACAAGCTGGGGAAAAAAAATGATACCAATTTTTAAAAGCAATCATGAACACGAATGTAGCTCGATGTAATAGTATGAGGGTATTACTGGAGTGTGTCTTTCCCATAACCAGAAACAGCTTCTTAACTTTTTAAAGGGATAACCAAAAACCCCCCACAGGGATTCAAAATTTTTAAAACCTATGGGAATGCGGGTATCAGCCACCTTAAGTTGGGATCCCCCTCGTTAGTGGGTTATCCGGCCGTTAGCAAATCAAACAGCCTATAATTAAGATTGAATCTCGCCTCCAGAACCCACTAAGACCTACTCAAATTTAGATCATCCTAGACCCGGTCTTCTATAAATTACGAATAATAAAGCCGTTTTATGTGAAGGGGGGACATATAAATTAAATATTCTATTAATTTTTAGAGAGTTTGAAAGGTTAATGGCCTTGGTAATTGCCTACCTGTCTTCCGTTAAACATGTTAAAATGCATGCCTAATAAATAAGAAATGAGGAATGTCAAGCAATGTGTCATAACATAGCTCTTTGTCCTAACGTGATAATAAATAGACCTTACAGTTTTTAAAAGGGACACTAATAAGGTTTCAGAGGGTCCTATTGCCGAATTGAGGTGTGCCAAAATGTAAATTATAAAGTAAAGGCAAGGTTTGACAGTGATGCAAACCCGATCCTCATAAGTAGGGAGATATTGAATTTTTTTTTAACTACCCATAATTAAAATAATTAATAAAGTGAATTTAGCCATATGGGTTTCGCCCAATACAGAGCCAAAACCTTGACTAGTATCAACCCCTAGCCAAAGGAAGATATTGAAAGTAGGGTACTGCTGGTTAGTAATTAATACTTTTGAAATAGTTTAACTGTTAAGGACTAAAAGCACAGCGAAATGCTGAGGGAAAAGGTTAAAACTAGTTAGTTTCGAGGCGTTGTTTGGTCCGTCCCTTCCAAATTTAAAAATTTTTAGGTTAGAGTTTGATGTCCGTCCCTTCCAATTAATAAAGTTCTAGGCCTGAATGGTCCGTCCCTTAATTAAAATAGTTTCGAGGAGGATGGTCCTCCCTTCAATTAATAATAGTTGTCAGGAGTTGATGGTCTTCCTTCCAATTTATAATGTTCGGACGTTATGGTGCCCTTAAAATTATAAAGTTGAGGAAGTTGAAGGGTGTTTCCCAATTAATAATGTTTCGAACGTTGATGGCCGTCTGTTTTACAAATTAATAAATAAAGTATTTCGAGGTTTTGATGGGCCCGTTTCAATTAAAAATGTTTGAAGTTGACCGTCCTTCCCAAATTAATAATAGTTTGAGGAGTTGATGTGTACCTCCCTAATTAAATAATAATTTAAGGACTTGATGTCCGTTTCATTAATAATGGGTTTTCGAGGCCGTTGATGGTCCGTCCCTTCCCAATTAATAATAGTTTCGAGGACGTGATGGGTCCGCCCCTTTCCCAATTAATAATAGTTTCGAGGACGTTGATGGTCCGCCCTTCAATTAAAATTAGTTTCGAGGACGTTGATGGTCCGTCCCTTCCAATTAATAATAGTTTCGAGGACGTTGATGGTCCGTCCCTTCCAATTAATAATAGTTTCGAGGACGTTGATGGTCCGTCCCTTCCAATTAATAATAGTTTCGAGGACGTTGATGGTCCGTCCCTTCCAATTAATAATAGTTTCGAGGACGTTGATGGTCCGTCCCTTCCAATTAATAATAGTTTCGAGGACGTTGATGGTCCGTCCCTTCCAATTAATAATAGGCGCTGATTATTTTGGGCGTTACCTAAGGAAGGTCATCAAAATACATAACGTCTCGATGTTCACCAGCGCTGGTGGTAAGGTAATAATGGGACCCATCCCACATACTCACCATGCCGAACAAGAGAAAAGTATTCCTAGTCATACACAGCCCCTATTAATTACCAAAATTGGAACCACTTTCTTGCCCACACCAATAAGTGAGGTAGTAGAGGAAAGTGATATTCCATTTCATAATGAATATATCGCCACTAATGAAAATCTTAATAATAATGTGTCACGAGGAAATAATAACCTCAAAATAAACGCAGGATTATGGTTTAAAGGACCTACCTGGCTGAAAGAGTGTAATAATAATCCTAAACAGGTTTCCACTCAGCCAGACATATCTGTAGATATAATAAGGGAACCTGAATTGATCCCAGATCCTGTGATAGACATAAAAAAGGTTCTCCTTACTGAGCAAACTAATTAAGATACAATTTAGTTTCCAATCCATTAAAAGGGATAGCTCTGATCCTTTGAAGTTTTGGGTCAAGAACAATAAAAAAGAGGTATTTCCTGAGGAATATCAGTTTTGGCCTAAAGCCAGCCCCCCATAGGAAAAAATTTTGGCCAAAATTATTAGTCGTACCTAGATCACAAGGGCATAATTAGGTGTCGAGGACGAAATTTTGAAAGTGATCTTCCAAATATCACCTGCAATCCCATACTAATTTCCCCAAAACGCCATCATTTTACTAAATTGTTGGTGGAAGAATATCATAGGAACTCATTACTACATGGCGGAATGGCTACAATATTAGCCGATATCAGGTGTACATTTTGGATACATCATGGTAGACAGGTAGTCAAATATTACCTCAAATCTCTCAATAAATATAATAGATCTGAAGGTAGACTAGTCTCCTATCTAGGTCTCCCTGAACTTCCCGCTGATAGAGAGATCCTAAAACCAATTGAAGTCAATGGTGAAGACTATACTGGGGATATTTTAACCTCAGGAGATAACTCTCTCCCCGATCAAGTATATGTCTGCATATTCACATGTACCTCTATCAAGACTATTAATTTTAAAAAATAGCCAAAGACCAAAGTGCCGAAACCACTATCCAAATGTTCCGGCGCTATGTGGCCTGGGGTGATGTCACCTGAAGCGGAACTTCAGTTTTCGCCCGCCCCAGTTGTGGAAATTATCCACCAACCACCCTCTCAATAATTGGTAGAGTGGTGGTTTGTTTCCCCCCCCCTTGTGAGGGAGGTATTGTCCGCTCATCATAGGGGAGCGTAGGGATGTATATATATATATATATATAATTATAATGGTAATGGGTAATAATTAAGGTAATGTAAGTAAATGATAAGTACTGGGATGATATAAATTAACATTCCCAGTGATTATGAAGCATTGCACCTTACATAATTAGCACCTTGGTTTGAAGTGCGGTCATTGGCTGCCGCCCATTAGATAAAAGCCACTGGGAATTATACACGTGGCATGGTGGCGGTCTTTCACCGCTGCCCACCGGGAGAGGTTAGTACACTCCAGACCCTTGAGGGAGTAACAGCTATTAATAAATATACGTGCTTGTATATAAGTACACTTCCAGCCCTCACGGGATTAACATCTCTTCTCGCATTATAATGAAGAGATTTGTACATACGTTCATTTTGTACATATAAGTGATAAAACAATATGACTTGTCTCATCGACATAGCGAATATCAGTGCTGCGTCTTTTAAGCCTGAATAGCTTCCTTGACGCCAACCACAATAACGCCTCCACCTCCGCACTTCACCTGCGGCCTCGATCACGGCTACCACTTCGGATCACAAGACAGGCAGTATTAATCAAAAGCCTACAGCGATTTCAACCCACTATCCACCGATAAGTATCCTAGTTAGTTGGTTAGCTCGGGTATTGTGTCGGAATGAGATAGACGATGGGCTTTGATTAGGTAAGACCTCACATTAAATATATGTATGTGACATAAATTTCTACAGTCGGCGACTTGATGAAGAAAAAAGTCGTTACGACCTTGAGTCGTGTCGCGGTCGTCCCTTGACTCGTATATGTGTGACAGGGGCTTTATGTGATACTTTATTTATGCTTTTTTCTTAGGTCTAGATAAAAGCAGTCCACCCATCCTTCTTGCTCGTGTAACACATCAACTATATGTGAATGCGTGTTCACGTGTTTGTGTATGTGCATGCATGAGTGTCTGTGTCAGTGCGTGCGTGCATGTCTTTGTAAGTACAATTTCTGCAGAGTTAGAGTTCACGTATATGCCCCATGACCACTATGGCTCAGAACCAATCTACAAGCCCCAGGAATGCAGCTTGCACACTACAAGAATATACATACTGTATATGAGAAGGTGAATAATTAGCTGGTTGCAAAGTCAGTACAAACCTTTCAAAGACTTCAGTGTTATACAAAGTTTTTTTTCGTGAGGCAAGAACGGTCTATGTACAAACAGTAATGTTAAGCTAAAACACAGACAGCACTGTTCAGGAAGTTATACAACCCACTGATCGTGCTAGCTGCTAGCAGAGGCAAGTGTGTTTCTTATATTCTACTGAGTGTGAAACTGTCGATGCTTTCATAAACCTTATGCTACTTTCTTATAAAACTAGCCAATACTTTTCATCTGTGATACTCGTACCATCATTTCTTTATTATCTCTATTACATCGTCAACTCTCCTTCAGTAACTGTTTGCATAACTTTGAACTCGTTTAAAAATTTTCATCAATATTTATCCATGACCACTAAATTCCACCTTTCTCTCCCATTCAATTGAGTCAAATAAGACCAAGACTACTCCGTGGGACTCACTGTTATTGGGGTTCTGTGAGTGCATTGCAGAAACGAGGAACCTTATGGAACTCAAGATCAAGATCAAGCTTTCTTAGCAAAAATGTGCTTTATGTGCCTTTCATTCCCTTACAGACCTCAATTATGACTTCAACTACCAGCAAGGGCGGATCCTGCCGAAGGAGGTGACAATACTGCCTGGAGACTCCTTAATCGTGGAGTGTCAATATGATGCACGTGAAAGAACCGTGCCAACTTTTGTTAGTATTGATCAGTTTTCTAATTAATCTTATATGTGCTGTTAGTAATCTTAGATGAGCGAGTTATGTGGTACTTTAAGGAGCATTCATCCCCTTTTGCAGTAAACTTGAAAAGTGCAAATATCCCCAGAGCGAAAAGAATTATTTTGAGAAAAATCAAATTCTTGGCGATTCTAGCAGCCACAGTTAATCTTAGTTGAACTACATACCGTGTATGTCGGCATATAAGTGGATGTTTGATGCCTACAAAAATATCTCCAAAACTAGTGGTCGACTTGTACGCTGAGTATACTTAAAAATGTGAACCTTAACCACAAAATGGTAAACAAATTGAACAGCCTCACTAACGCTCGCTGTGCACAACTTACCATAACTTCCATGGCTCACCACAACTATTTCCAATTGAAATAATGTTCGATAATTTATCAATGTACCATAAAAACGGTAATATAATAAAAAGGGTTTACCATACAGACAGTATTGAAATAAAAACTATCCCAACCACACACTATTTGGAACAACCGTCTGACTGTAAACACTCGCATCAGCTGATCGGCATGCCAGATGCGGCTTAATCACCACACGGCCAGACCGCCAGCTATGGAACTGTGGGTTTGTTACACTCGGTAAACACTTATTCACTCACTCACTCACTTGAATGCATGTTAAGTGGAAGTCAGTTACTCACCTACCCACACACTGAGTTGAGTACCTACCATACCGTGGCTTCCAACATTTTACTGTACTGGGGTAGCAATCTTTGAATAAGAAATGGTTTTTCTTGAGGTGATTTTGCTTCTATCTTTGGGGTGTGGACTAACGCGGCGAATATAGACCTAAACCTGAATGAACACCTCAAAATTTGAGGGTCAACTTATACGTCCTGTCGACTTGAAGACCGACATATACGGTATTTGGAAGTCATACATTACATATTAAATCTACCTTTAAATTCATATAACTGGGGTCCCCACATACCAACGGTTCGATACACGAATATTGGATTACAAACAGCTTTTCTGAAGAAAACTAATTCACATTCACATAGCAAGCTTAAACTTGAACACTACCGTAGATAACACCAAAGTCGCCAGAACAATGTTTCTTTTCGATGTACAGACGTTTGGTGGCGTTCATACTTACATTTCTTCATCCATGATTTCAGGAACATTAATAGGGGCTATCGAAAGAGTCTGTGCCATTTTGTGTCTTCATCTGTGTCATATTATGGCTATAATTGAACAAATTACCAAAATATCAGCCGAGTTGTGACCTTGGTAACGGCTACACTAAGGTCGCCAACTAGTGTTATGTTTTCCCGCCCAAAAGATGATGAGCTGCTGTCTGTCGTCGCCCGAAAAAAAAAGTAGTGAAATTTGAAACAGTTTATACTTGCAGATACAAAGCATAAAACAACACTGAAAAGGGTAAATTATAGTCATGATATAAACTACTGTGTATCATCTTCAGTGGCACAGACAAATCAGTAGTGATGCTATAATTCGTAATATATGGCGCCTGGCGACATTAATGCCGATGGAGAGTATAGTGTTATCTACGGTAAGGCGTGAGCAGATTGCCCTTGCGTGTAAGTGGCTGTAATGATCATTTTCATAATATTTTCAGCTAATAAAATTCGAGGAAAAGCCTAACTATGGAAGTAAAACTGGATGTTGCCACGAACCAGGTGAGGGGGCAAATTTCATCGCTTGTAGCCTAGGCCTATCTAAATCTACTGCCTCTACTATATATAAAAAAAAAAATGCAGACAATGTTAAGGAGGCTGGGCAGAACACCCCAACTTTGTCTGCAAGGCTTGTTACAAGATGTCGTGAACCAATAATGGAGCAGCTAGCTAGCTCAATGTTGTTTTTAGTAATGAGTGGAAGTATAGGGAGGTCTAGGAACGCATCTCCATTTAACCCATCCTATAATGGCTCGTTTAACGATCGTTCGCCTTATGATCGGTTTTTTCAGAAACGCATCCCAATCAGTAAGTGAGAAAAAGTTGTAAATAACGAAAAAATACATTTTAATCAGAATCACTACCGTAATACCGTAGGAATAAATGACCGACCGGTAAACATAAATCAGTACTGTCAACTGGAAATACCACAGGCCACCATAATGACCATTAATTATTTTGATCAACTTCTCTCAGGGCGGCGAGAGCACCTCAGAGGAGATGTGTTTAGCCTTCCTGATGTACTACCCGAGAGTGACAATGATTGGGTGCCGCTCCAGTCCCCTTCTAGAGGACATCTATCGGCCGCTCGGAGTGAAAGATGTCTACAAGCAGAACATGAGGTATGTAGGAAAAAGTAATATTTTACTCTGGTCATGTGTAGACTAAGACAATGTACATTTTCTTAGACTTTCTGCAAAGCTGCTACATGTATGCAGCGTATGCATGTATGCAGCGGTGCACAACCCTTGCCCTTAACCCTTAAAGTGCAGCTGCCTCATAACCCAGATTTTTTTCTAGTGCAGGGAAATATAATATATAATTTATAAACAGAATATATAAATATATTGAATTACACTAAAAAAAGTATCTCTTGATACTGTGGAAACAAAATGTGGTGACACAACATAAGTACACTTAAATAATTATAATTAGAGAAAGAAATAGGTTTCAATAATTTTCCGCACTTCGACTTGGCTGATTGTTCTGGATATTCCTTCGGATAACACTCACAAGGTAATCACTGAGGAGATGAGAGATGAGCAATGTCAGTACTCTGTTTCACAATGTTTAGTTGGATTATTAATCAGTGGTTCGTGAGATGTAGAGAGACGCAGGGTAATGAGGTAGATAATTGTGTAATCTAAAAAAACATACTGACGAAATAGTAGAACGGACTCCGCTACAATCCGCTCTTTACCCTGCTCAGACCGCTGTCTCTCTCAGCAGTGACCGCGCCCCTGCAAGCAGGTGACAATTACTCTGTTATCTATCAAATATACCCGTTCATTACTAAACATAAGCAAGTAGCAAGTATGTTTACAAGAATAATATAAATAACTACTTAAAAAATCATTAGTTACCATCTTAAAAATAAGCGAAGTGTGTGTGTTGGTGTGTTGTCTGTCGTCGTTTCCCGATAGGTGCCGCCCCCGGCGGAATCCATCATATGTCACAGTTTTGAATCAGGTTGACCAGGGAAGGTTTGCCCCCTTATGGTGATCGATCACTTTTTTTTTTTTTTTAGAGCTATTAGCGAGACGTGAGAAAAAAAGTGGGTTGCGAGAATTTGGGGAGAACTGAAACTCGAGAAATGCAGTGTGCTGGCAGTTTTAACTCAAGGTTGGTCTATGTGTTTCCCTCGCGATATTTTTCATAATCAATTCGCTAAATATTGAGCACCATCGAATACTAAAAAAGAACGTTCTTCTGTTGTTCTAGTAAGTGTATGCATGACATGCATTACGATTGAACGTTCTAAGATAGCAATTAATGAAAAATTACTCGCTCGAGTAGCAAAGCTTAAATATTTTTTACATGTATATTGTGGCATGTAAAATTTGGGCGATGTTCACACTGTTTTCTAAGACAGTACTGCTGCGTCTGGCAAACGCTTGTCAAAAATACAATAAGCAATGCCTTGGAAAAACGAAGAATAAAGAATGCCGAAATCGGCTTGTTGTGCTGCGACAATGTAGGTTATAATTGTGGGGGCGACACGCCGCGGGGGGGAGTGGTGGCGGGGAGATTGTGGCGGGGAGATTGAATCAAAAACATGCTACTTCACGCGTCGACTCATTGCACTTCCAGGCTTTCTATCTGATTGATACACAATAATAACAGGAACATATGACTGCCTAGGTATAGATAACTTCTAAACATACGTTATTGACTGTATAATATCATAGAGTAACATTTACCTCGCCTCCTCAACTATAACCTACTTGGTTATTTGGTTAAATACATGTTTTACAGAATCAGGCTTCTATACAATATACATATAGAAGAAAATCGTTCTTAAAATTATACTTTTGTGTTTTAAGTGCAGTGGAATAAGCCCATATTTTTCTTTCAAGTTGACCAACTTTTCACCAAATTGTGAGTTAAAACTGCCAGCGACCACTGGCATTTCGGAGTTGCAGTTCTCTCTAATTGAGGAAACCTTGATGTAGGGTGATGGGGAGTGAATGGGTGAGGTGATGGGTAATGGGTGTGGGATGATGGGTGAGTGAATGGGTGGGGGGTGATGGGTGATGGGTGAGGGAATAGGTAGGGGGTGATGGGTAATGGGTGAGTGAATGGGTGTGTGGTGATGGGTGAGTGAATGGGTGTGTGGTGATGGGTAATGGGTGAGTGAATGGGTGGGGGGTGATGGGTAATGGGTGAGTGAATGGGTGGGGGGAATACATACATTTCAGGAAAGTTAGAAGGGGCTATCTGGAGAGTCTGTGTTTGGTGGGCCAAAGGCCCACCTACCTACATACATGTTGTCTTTGCCATTTACCTCCATCCCTGACATAGCATTAGAAGGTTATAATGTAGTACCCACAATTCCAGTAATATGTTCCTCTGGTCGTCGGTCGGTTCCTTCAGTCGTCCTGAATTATTACTCCAAAATCCTTTTCTTCAGTGCTTTATTGATTGTCTCTCTTCCCATTTTGTAATTCCATCCTCTATGGGAATCCAAATATTTTATTAATATATTCCATCCAAATATTTTGCACTTTTTTGCAAAAGTGAAGGTAGTGAAGGGGTGCATTAAATTCCATTTTCTATTTTTGACTCCATTTATGTATTCTATCCAAATCTTCCTGTATAGCACAGCTCACACTGTGCCGACTCTGGGCCACGACAACCCAGCGACTTTCGGATTTAACAAATCGGCTCCCACGCTCCAAGAATGGGGGGATGTTTTTGATCTGCTAGTATGATTGCCGACGGTCGTCGCCTGTCTAGGATATTCGTTCAACTAGTTGCCAGCATGTCAGCTGGCAACTAGTCTCAAGACGAGTCTCACTGGTAATTTTTTGAACTGGCGCCATGTCTACGACAACCACGACACTGCCGACCGATTGACCGACAGTCGCAGACGGTCTTGACGACAGTCATACAGATGGTCGCCGACTGTCGGCAAAACTATTTGTGAATTGGTTGGCCGACCAGTTGGCCAACAGTTGCCAAGGAGTTGGTCGACGGTCTTCCCGACTGTCTTGGTGGGAGCCTTGCCAACTGTCGCAGAATTACTCAGATTTTTCTTCATAAGGATATTTTGGCCGCAGACATCTGCCCAGCATTTAGGTACTGTCGCCGATTTTTACCCAGATTTTCCTTCAAAAGGATACTTTGGCCAACATCCCGACAAGGTGTTCGCCGATATTTCCGAGCCGACAGTCGTCACGAACGTCCTTCTTTAGACGAGGACTGTCGTCACGACAGTCCATCATTAGTCGAAAGTTCACATCTCCAAGAATCGCGTCGGCGACCGATCACGACTTGCTGAGTCATCCAGTCGGTGCCGACTGCAGCCGGTTTTGGGCGGGGTGAAGGCCCAAAATCGGTGTGGTTGGCTCGGGTTGCCGCAGTTAGGCGGCTAATCGACGACTGTCGTCGACAGTCGCGGACTAATTCGAATTTAACCGCCAATATTGGGTTGCCGTCATGCGACGACATTCGCCGACAGTTGCAGCACGACGCCAACCACGGTTGCGGCCATGCAGTGACTGTTCCCAGCCTTCCTGCAGAAAGACACCGGATATGGCAAGCCCCTCCACCGACCGTAGTCGGCGCGGTTAGTCGACGGTTTGCCGTAGTTGCTAGACGACTAATCAGCGACTAGTCCGCGATTGTCGACGATAGTCGCAAACTATAGGGGTATTTAAAAATTCAGAGATCAACTTTGTGTTGGCATCGTGTGACAGACATTCGCCGACAGTTGTAGCACGACGCCCATGCTGCGACTGTTCCCAGTCGTGCTGCGACTGTTCCCAGTCGTGCTGCGACTCTTCCCAGTCGTGCTGCGACTGACACCGAATGTGGCAAGCTCCTCCACCGACTGTAGTCGACGCGTTTAGCCGACGGTTTGCCCTGCCTCCACCACGAATCCTCCCTTCCTTCCGTTTTCAGTGTTGCAGCCAGGCTGCGACACGGTCAGCTCCGTGAGCCGACTAACGTCGCACGGTTGTAGCCGTGCTTCAACTAGAGTTGGCGCACGTCGTCGACTCAAACGCCGAAGGAACCATTATAATCAAGCTGTGTTGGAAAGACGATCATCGACTACACCTATCGGGCGAGCTCAGTAGGCTGAGGGTGGATATAGTGGGACTCTCTGAGACGAGGAGGCCTGGCAGTGGCGAGACTAGCAGTGGGGGTTACACCTACTACTGGTCCGGCATGAGCAATGGTCATCGTGAACGGGGAGTAGCTATAGGCATCTCCAGCAAACTGCAGCCGTCTGTTGTTGATGTTACTCCGGTTGATGAGCGTATAATGCGGTTGAGGATGCAACACACACTGGGTTTCATGTCTCTTGTTGTAGTGTACGCTCCTACCGAGGTGCGTAAAACTGAAGAGAAGGAGATGTTCTACGCCAAATTCGACTCTGTTTTAGAGCAGTGTCCTCCTCGGGACACACTCATTGTCTTGGGCGACTTCAATGCTACTACTGGCACTGTGAGAGATGGCTACGAGCTATGTGTTGGTCCCCATGGCTCCGGTACCAGAAACATTAACAGTTCTGAATTTTGCAAGGTCCAGAAGGTTGAGAATTGCAGGTTCTTGGTATCAGAGACCACAGCAGCACCGCTGGACATGGTATAGTAATGCCGGAGGGGTAGCTAAGGAGATCGACCACGTCCTCGTTAGTACTCGTTGGAGGATCCTCCAGAACTGCAGGGTTTACCGGAGTGCTGAGTTCTTTGGAACAGATAACAGACTTGTTGTTGCTACACTTAAGCTTCATGTCAAGTCCAGAAGAATCTCAAGAGGTAACCATACTGTGTTTCATCTTGAGAAACTGAAGGAATTGACATGTGCTCATGAGTATGCGGTGGCAGTCTCAAATCGGTTTGATGTGTTCGGTGCCCTCGGGGACCCTGTAGAACTGTGGGATACCTTCAAACGTGAAACTCTACAGGCTGCCAAGGAGTGTATTGGGGAGCGCCCGAGGTCAAGGCGTGGTTTTGTCTCGACGGAGACGCTGAAGAAAATCGAGGAGAGTCGCGCTGCCAGGCTGGCTGGGAACCAGGACCAGCACAGGGCTCTGTTACGCCGGACTAGAACCCTCCTGGGGAGAGACAAGGAGAGGTATGTCAGGAGTCTCGCTGAGGATGTCGAGGGTCATTTGAACGCTAATGATCTCCGACCCGCCTACCGAGCTCTGAAGAAGCTCCGTTCCAAGTCTCCATCTCGGGCGAGTGCTATTCGAACAGCAGATGGGCGCCTCGTGTCAGACATGGATGGGCAGATGGCTCGTTGGACTGAGTACTTTGAGCTTGTTCACGGTGGACCCTCCAACTGAGCAGCTTCACACCACTGGGTTACAGGCAGTGGATGCCGATCCTCCCATTGACGAAACCGCACCCTCTCTTGAGAGAGGCTAGTCAGAGAAGCTTTAGCAAAGTTGAGGGGTGGAAAGGCAGCTGGTGTTTGTAATATCAGTGCGGAGCTCCTCAAAGCTGAGGGTGAGGCCATGATCCGCGGGTTGCATGCTGTCCTGACTGCCGTGTGGCAAGCAGGTACCATTCCTCCTGACTAGAAAAGGGGGCTGGTTGTCCCTATCTGGAAAGGGAAAGGGGACTGTCAGGTCTGCAACAATTACCGCGGTATTACACTGCTCAGCGTGCCAGGCAAGGTGCTTGCCCATCTATTGCTGACACGGATTCGCAGTCACCTGCTGAAGTATCAGAGACCTCAGCAGTCTGGGTTCACGCCTGGTAAGTCAACAATGGACCGTATCCTAGCGCTTCGTGTCCTGGTGGAGCGCCGACGTGAGTTTCGACAGGGGATGCTTGCAGCCTATATTGATCTCAAGAAGGCGTTTGACTCAGTGCATCGTGAGTCACTTTGGGATCTTCTGCAACTTCGCGGGATTTCTGCAAGGACTATTGGTTTGATAACTGGTCTGTATTCTGGGACTGAGAGTGCTGTGAAGTGTGGGGCAGGTGTATTCAGCTTCTTTCCTGTGAATACAGGAGTGAGGCAAGGGTGCGTTCCTGCCCCATCACTTTTCAACGCTTGTATGAACTGGATATTGGACAAGGTTGTAGATCAAAGTGATTGTGGAGCATCCGTCGGCAACACCAGGATCACTGATCTTGTTTTTGCCGATGATGCAGTAATCTTTGCTGAGTCGCTGGAGGTCCTGGTGATGGCTCTCGAGGTGCTGCACGAGGAGGCAAAACCTTTGGGACTGAAGGTCTCCTGGCTTAAGACCAAGGTCCAGGAGTTTGGAGACTTACTAGATGAAGCAGTACAGTCTGTTCATGCGTGTGGCGAGGACATTGAGATCTTGGAAAGTTTTACATACCTTGGTAGTGCAGTCCATAATGACGGCGGGTCACGTCAAGAAGTCTTGCGGCGGATTGGCATAGCCCACGGTGCTATGGACTCGCTCAGCGGGAGTATTTGGCGTTGTCGGTACCTGTGCAGGAGAACAGAGATCCGGATCTTCAAGTCGCTTGTAATCCCTGTCTTACTCTATGGTTGTGAGACATGGACACTAAATAGTGACTTGAAGAGACGAATCAATGCCTTTGGTAATAAGTGTCTTCGCAGAATCATGGGGTATCGCTGGGATGATTACGTGTCAAATCAGCGATTGCACCGCAAGACTGAATCGAGGCCTATTACCTGCTTAGTCCGTCAGCGCCAACTTCGGCTATATGGGCATGTGGCACGCTACCCTGAAACCGATCCTTCCCATCGGGTTGTATCTGTAGGAGACAATCCGGCGTGGAGGAGGCCAAGGGGGCGCCCACAAGGCTCGTGGCTGGGGCAAGTTGATGTTTCTTGTCGATAACTGCTTGGTATGGGAAAGGAGACTGCATGGGAACTCGCGCGTGGTGACCCCCGGGAGTGGTATCGTAAGGTGGGCAAGGCGACGCGCCCCCCGGCGTATGCCCCTAATGATTGATTGATTGTGTTGTAATCCCAGTCTCCTGTGAACTCGCCTTTTTTCCTCGTCCCACAGAAAGAGGCGTCATCGCAACCAGTCATTGACTTTAGTCGGGTCAGTGGTGTAACGGTTTCGGATCATTATCTCTTAAGTGACCTTTTAGAAAGCATTGGACGTCATAAAACTATTTTCTTTAGCCTCGACCTCGTTTCCGGCTATTGGCAGGTGCCTCTTGAGGAGCGCTCTCGTGAGGTCACTGCATGTTCTACCCCGTCCGGGCATTATGAATGGTTACGTATGCCCATTGGATTGAAAAAAAGCACCTCTTATCTTTCAAAGGCTGATCAATTCCTTGTTTTCAGGCATACTCGGTAAAGGTGTTTTCGCTTATTTGGACGATATTATTATCGTTAGCAAAGATTTGGCGACTCACTTCTCTCAACTCAAAGCAGTGTTCGAAAAACTGCAGGAGGCAGGTCTCAAAGTCAAACTTGCAAAGTGTGAATTTCTGAAATCTCGAATCCATTACATTTCCTTGGTCATGTATTGGATCGAGATGGTATTCACACGTAGACACTAAAGTTAGGGCGGCGAAAATTTTTCATATGCCAAAGTCTACGGAAAATGTACGGTCTTTTCTTGGTCTTGCGGGTTATTATCGCTCCTTCATAAAAGGCTTTTCGTCGATAGTGTCCCCTTTAAGCAGACTCTTGAAGAAGGATGCTCCTTTTCAATGGAGCACAGCGCAAGAACAGAGTTTCAGTGCTTTAAAGCGTGCCTTATGCAATGCTCCTGTTCTGTTCGTAGCTTTCCAGACTCTTCTGAGCCATTCGTTCTCTGCACGGACGCATTTGCTCTAGGCCTTGGTGCTGTTCTTATGCAGTCAGGTGACAGAGGTAAGAATCCCGTCATTGCGTTTGCCAGTCGCGTCTTGAACGATGCTGAATCTCGCTACTCAGTCACTCATCTCAAAGCCCTTGCTGTGATCTGGGTTCTCAAGCATTTCAGGGACATTATCTTTGGCTACCCTATTCAAGTTCTTGCCAGGACGCCTTAATGTTGTTGCTGATTTATTATCGCGTAATATACCTGTTGCTGTACTTCCTAACCTGTCACTTGATAACGTGATGAACAGCGAGATGAGGAAACGTGATGAACAACGTAAAGACGAACAGTGGTCTAAAGTCATCTATGCCCTCGAATCTGGCGATGATTCAACTCTTCCACTTCCACGCATGCCCCTGCCTTTATCTGAATTCTCATGGTCTGATGATGGTATTCTGCTTCGTGACACTGTGATTGCGCAGAGATATGTTCACCAGTTAGTCGTTCCTGATGTTTGTAAGAACGTTGTGCTTCAGCTGCTCCATGACATACCTCATGCTGACCACCCTGGTCGCGATTGATGTCTCGCTGCTGCCCGTCAGAAATACTACTGGCAGTTATGTGAGTCGAGTTTGAGCGTCACGTCGCACAGTGCCTTTCCTGCGCACAACACAAAGGTCCTGTTAATAAACCAGCCCCTATCCTGGAGTACCCAGCCCCTGATGGCCCATGGGATACCATTGCAATAGATCTTCTACAGCTTTCTCGTAGCCATCAAGGCTCTATGCGTATGTTCTTGTCTGCATTGATCGCTTCAGTCGATTTGTTGTCTTGGCGCCACTACCTAATAAGTCTGCAGATGCAGTTGCTCATGCCTTAGTTACGCATG